>LGRX02029102.1:0-21408 GCA_001247695.2 Cymbomonas tetramitiformis | reverse complement strand
TGCCTTCGGCTTGCGATCCTCCGCCGCGGCCCGACCCTCAGCATCGTGCACCAGCGGCAGCGGCTAATCCGCAGCAGCCGGCGTCGGCTTTCACGTTTCAGCTGCCGCATGATTTGGCCGCTGCCCTTCCTGACCCTCTGGACCAGCCCGCCGAGGTGGAGCCGCTTGATTCGCTGTCTACGGACGACGATGAGCCCTTCAACCCCAGCCTCGCCATGATTGCGGGCTACGACGAGATTGACGAAGACGATGAAGATTGGCCAGCTTTTGCTGAGAGCCCCGTGTGGATTCCGGGGCTCACGCGCTAATTCCGTAGACAGTACTGTGTAGTCCTGCTCCGCTTCAATCTTAGCAGCATGAATTGTAGAGGGCTCCTTAGGGTTCATGATGTAGGATGGCCGGCAGGCCTTTGTGACACTGCTTTCTGTTTCCACCTCTCTCCTTCTGGAGGAGGTGGTGTCACGGAGAGACTGACTTACACCCCTCACTATAAGGTGGGGGGCCTGTCTCTTGTTGTCCCCCTTCGGAGAGGAGTGTCACACGCAGCATCAGTCATCGGTAGCTCGGAACACACAGAAGCATAAAACTCTCTAAGCCTTTTATGTTATTATCTTAGTATTCCGAAAGCGAGTGTTCACTGACTGCACGTTCTGTGATAGATATATATCTGACTATATATATATATCCCCCACCAGCCAGAGAATCTCACTTCTCATCAATTAATTCTAATTATCTTTTATGACAAGACAATCACTGTTCTGAGAGCCCAATCCGAACACTTGTGAGTGTGTGGTTTAGCACTAGGCTCCCGAACTAGATCGGGGTCCCTGACTGTGCCTGTAGGCAGGCACGGGACAGGCAATACCCTGCCTTTGGGCAGGGGGGACAGTGTCTCTGGACACTCCCATTGTGAGCCTATCGACTCAGTGGCTGCAGTAGCTAGGGGGTAGCTAGGGGTAGCTAGGGTAGCTCTGCGGAGCGGAGCTAAGTCAGATAACCTGGCGACCACCTACCTGATCACAAAGTGTCGCCAACGACGACGCATTAAACGCCGCATGGGCCCTCCGTCGGAGACGGGAGGGTATAATCGTCAAACTCTTGAATAATCTACTTACTTTAGGTATATAGATAGAATATTCAATTAAAAATTTGTTCCGTTCATATCTTTTGCTGGTTTTCACCTTCTCAAATTTACAGCAGCAGAATTACTTTTGTCGAAAAGTTCGGATTACGCCATGAATCCGTGTTCATCTTGATTATTGAAATTTAGTTTATTGGTCACCACCATTGCTGATCACTGCTAAAGATAACATTCATTCGTCACGATCGAGTGTGGTTAAGTTGCTTCCACCAGAAGCTCTCGGAAGTGGCCTGCTAGCCAACCCCATGCGGACCCCCTCCAATTAGCCATGCACCTACGCTCATGAAACCATAGCTTTCGCTGCGCCATGCAGGTACCATTTCAAAGTGATCGGAGCGGGGCGACTTCATATTTAGGCTGGAACTGCGAACAAGACAGATGGCACAGTTTCCGCGCTATCCGACTCTAAGCTGCCTGAGTGGCAGCCCCCCCGGTCAGGATGACGACTACCCACCAAGCGCTACAGCTGCTGTTGATTCGTGTGGTCTTCAGCCGCCTCGCAGGTTTGTGCCTGCTTAACCGCGAAGTATTTTTGCAACATCAGTTGCCGTACTTCTGAAGGACGGGCTTCAATATACTGCTAATATTTCAGTTGCACGCGTGACTTGTGCTACACGGATTTCGGTTTTGAACACGTGCTGCATTTGCTGTGACGTCCTAACCACCTTCAGACCGGATGCATATATTGCATGGGTATCAAATGCCCTTCATGCGACCCCTTCCAACCTTCCACACATGCCTTCAAACTGAGGTTTCGCAGCACAAAGACATCTCCTGCGGGCATGGTGGTCGACGGTTCTTTCCGCTTCTCACTTGAAGGCTTGCTTCCCCTTCGCGGGCAGTCCCAAGCGCGTTGCTTGCCAGCAGTACTCGACGCTGCCCACACGTGCTCTGTCTCCTCACGACTTGGGACAGCTGAGCTTGTGCTCATCGGGCGCTATGCGCAGCTCGCAGCTGCTGACTGCCTTGCTTTTTCACCTCCCCAAGATTTTGGAATGGTCTTGTCAGTTTCTCCTGGCTGCCTTTCTTCGTGGGGCCAGTTGCTGTTGAGCGGGAGGCTCGCGCGTTTTCCACCCGGAACTAGCCCAACCCTACTTCCATACTCCCAAAATCAGCGCGCTTTACCTGTCGTGACCTACCTTGGTGGTGCCCATGAAAGCGTTGCGCCTTCTCCTTTTACGTGCGAACTGTATCGTCAGCAGTCTGTTTTTGCCTAGCTCGTCGCCCCTTAATTGAGTGCGTTCCAGATCGCGTTCATGGCCCTTCTGAACGCATCCACATCCCAAGTCATGGCGGCATGCGAAGCGGCGACCGTCCACTGAGCCCTAATGGTAAAAATTCTCATTTGTGGGCAATGCGCTTCCTCGACAGGTGGTGAAGCCCAGACTGTCGAGCTATCTGCGCCTCGCCTTGCCGACGCTACAATTACCTCAGCAGCCTCAAACACGGCGACCGCACTATACCCCGGGCAGGTAAAGTCCCGCCCGTTTAGGTCAGGCGAAAGCTCTCGTGCCCTCTGATCGAGGAGGCAAAGTTGCTCAGGCGGGAAGCTTGCGGCTGGAAACTCTACTACACACCTAGGTGTGCCGGTAAGGTCCAACTCAGCATGATGAGGTCGGGGATGATGTGAACTGTGACGCCGTTGCTGCACCGAGATGACTGTTGGAAGGTGATGTGAACCGTTGCGATTCTGACCGGATGCAGCGCCGTAGCGATTGTTTCGCGGATGGTATATGGTGCGGGCTGTTCTCGAGCTGGTCCACGCGCCGGGGTGCTCATTAGCTGGTCTGCGCACCGGCCAGCTCGTCGGGGCGCTGGGCTGCTCGTGAGCTGGTCGGTGCGCTGAGTGTGCATTAAGAGGCTATCATGATCCTGCTTTGATAGCGTCCAAGCTAACCGTTTACAGTACCCGAAAACCTCGGCCAAAAGGTTGTATATAGGGATTCTTTTGTTTCGCAAGCTTGAATGAGAGGACAGCCTAGAGATGCTGCCCACAAGTTTCTGTGACACCCCCGCCCTGCACGTCTTGATGCAGGCGCCTCAGGAAGCTATCCACGTTGAGCTGCTGGGCTTGACCCCTCGAATTGGACCCAACACTGGCGGGCTGCGCATCCTCCTCACACTGGTGGTCTCCAGGGCCGCCCAGCCATACCAGGTACCGCCCAGACCAATGTTATCCTTGCGGGACGCCCTCGCTTGCCGGGAGCGAAGGTAACCCAACGCAAGGGTGTACTGCTCGGTGGTGCCGGCACCACCAACGATGGGTACATCTTTACAGAGACCAGAACAGGCTCAAACTTCCACCGAAGCATCACGTTGCCCACTGCATCCTCCACTCTGATGTTACACTGGAGCCCGCCTGTGCCTCGGTGATGCTTCTCATACACAAGGACTTTTTAAGCTAGGCCCGCTAGCCCTACCCTATGTATGGACCGCATTTTTGCAGTCCTTCACGGAGACCACAGCTCGCCGAGGACTGCGCTGTTTTAAGTCCGCCGCCTGTCCTCACCGTTTGTGTCACCCCTGCATGGCGTGCGCCTTTGCAGGCGAAGGCTCTGAAGAGCGTGGAAAGCATCTCGAAGCCAAGGTGCCTTGTCAACGGCCACGAAGTGCAGGCCGAGAAGGTGAAGGCTGAGACCTTGCCTTTCCCCTTTGGCCGGTCACCTTCTGGATTGTGTTTTGCAGCAGTCCCCGGTGCCGGCATTGGCCTGCAGCGTCTTTTTGCCAATTCGGGAAAGCGGATGTGGCACTTTTGTGGAGGCGGCAGGTGTGGTCGCTGGAGGGGAGGACAGAGATAGCGATGGTTTGTGCGACACCTGCCATGGAAGCCGGTGTAGTTGGGGTGCGTGGTGTATGGCAAGGCGTACAAAGTGGCAACTCAAAAGCATTTCTTATGCAGGGGGCGGTACGCTACCTCGCACCAGTCATTATACACTGACCCTTGCCCACTGCGGCGTTAACTCAACCCGAATTTGAGAGAAGCATCATGCCCTGGTATATGATGTGATGCTGCTTAGCATTGCACCCTCCATTGCAAAGGACGCTGCCATGAGGATGGCTGCTGCGTTTGCTGATTGGCTGATGTGACATTGGAATGCGTGCCGCAGCGATTTGGGGATACAGATAGTTGCATGCAGTGCCGCTCGCTTTGGGATAAGAAGGGGATTTTTGGGGTATGATGACTCTGGGCTGGGAGGCGCATGTTGGGAAAGTGGGCTATATTAGTTGGGAGCATCGACTAGCAGCAATAAATCACAGGAGATGCCGCTGGGCTTGAAGAGTTGTGCACACAAGGGAAGAGGCGGATTTGCATTAGATGAGGATACTAGATGGCGCTTCATTGGTCAGGGGAAGCAAGGGTGTGTCATTTATGGTTATGCATCAGGGGTTATGCGTGAACCGATTATGGGGTAATACGTGAGGGGGTGGTGGAAGTAACACATCCGGTTTGTATGAATTACTGGGAGTAAATTGCGATTTCCGAAAACTCTGAAACTTACAAGAACACATCGTTCGCCGGATTCACCTTTATTGTTCGTCAAATCATCAATTATCAAGACGCTGTGACCGAATAGGGAATCAAAGCTTGACGTGGGAAACCGTGAAGTGGTCACCACCTTGCAGTAGGAGGAAATTCTGCTTCTTATGCTGATCAAAGTATGGGATGGGGCAATTGGGCGTGGTCCCATAGCATGGCGGAGTTCTAGATGCCTTTCCAAGCTTTACCCAGCTGGCTCAGGCGGAGTCGCCACAAACGCCTTCAGATGAGGATTCCGGGCACTCGGCGCCGACATCAGCGCCGTTTGCCGAGTTCGAGTCAGCCCCCTCTTTTCCCCTACTAACTACCTTATTTCCAATCTCCCAATATCTCAGGCATGATGCCTTCTGCTTAACCGGTTTGCGCCCTGATTATGCTGTGACCTCAGTCAAGCAAACTCAACACGTGTTTCATATGCCTCTCTGTGTGTCACGTGCGCGTGTGATGATGCTGCGTATTCCTCCATCATGCATGTGCTCTAGATGGAGATGTTTTGGAGCCTGAGGAGGCCTCCAATGACGTTTTTCCCCTTCCGTCTGAGGGATGGAGGAATGCAGAGCTTCAGCCACCGTTTCTGGAGAGTGCTGATAGGGTTTTAGGATTTAGGGTTTAGGTAGGTGACACGGGTTTTCTCTGGGCTCCTCTCCCCTTCGTGTATGCTGCCATATTGATTCTTATGATTGTGCAATGCCTGACGCCCTTGTTGGTTGAAAAGTGTTGGGGGTAAGGCCCAACATGTCCCCTTCAGTCATCTCAACGCCTCCGCCCTTGCGCCGCGGGTACCACTGGGCATTAATGCACGGGCGGTCACAGCTAGCACGCCTTGCACGCAGCTTTGCTGCTAGATGACATGTGGTGGGCACTCCCAGTATTCGGTAAGAAGCCAGGCCATATGCCCCTCGGTACAAGCCTCTGCGCTCATGCAGTGTACCTTGTATCCGCGCCCACTCCCCAGTGCTCACGGTGCGGGGCAGATCAGAGGGCTCTGAAGGAGAGAGGGGCGCGGACTGTGGGGGAGAGTGGCCAGGTGGTTCGAGGCTGTTGAGCTGTTAAATGGACACACGGAAAAATTTGCGCCGCAACCCTTGCGTAGGCTCCACAGCGCAACTACCATCGAAGGTGCGGAAGGGGGTACTTGCGTTGGGGGCTCTGAAAGCGTCAGGTGCCGTGCATGCATGATGACAATGAGCCACTGCCCGCTACCGCCACCTAACGAAACACTCTCTGCTGTAGCTATTGCAGTGATATTTGCGCAGCGTTAAACAGAATATGCGCCTTAGGTCGTAGTGGTTTTCGCCGACATTGATGTGAATCAGGCACTCGGATGCACCCCATTTGGTTGGCGGTGTGGTGGTTGCCGGGAGCACAGACGTCGAGGTGTCCCCACCCAGCCACGCAGACTTCTATGGCATGCAGCTGCCAGATGCATTTTGGTTTTATGGAGTGGAGTTCGCGGAAGTGCCCGCTGCTCCGGAACTCCCCGGCGTCCATCCCAAAAACGCCGACCCTCCGCTGTCGCCTCCGCTGAGCTCAAATTCTCCACCTCATCCTCCACCCACCCAGCCTTCTCCAAATTCACCACCACCACCTAGCCCATGCCCCCCACCCACCCCGCTTCTCCCCCATGCCCTCCACCGCTCCCATGTCCCCCACCGCCCTAGTCCTTCCCACCCCCACCAAGCTCTCCGCCTCCTTCGCCCCTACCCCCTCCTTCCCCAAGCCCTCCAAACCTCCCCACCCCACCACCCCCACCTCTTCCAAGCCCTCCATTCCCATCCGCCCCACCACCTTCTCTGCCCCCTCTCCCCTCTCCCCCATCCTCAGGTCCAGACCCACGTCTCATCAATCTTACCGTGGATCAGTCCGCTCTGTCCCCAAGCTTCAATGCCGATTGGTGCACCCCACGCCCTCCATGTCTCTTCCCGCATCGATCTTCCCTCTTCAGAAACACACCAAGTCCCCGCCTCTCCCCCCGCTTTGTTCCATGAAGCCTTTCACCGCAGCATGGCATGCGCAACTCCCTCCATGCTCACCCGATACCATGCTCGCACCCTCCGCTTGCAGGTTCACGTACGATGCCAGCGTGGCACACACAGAGGCATCTGTGGATGTATCTGCTGTGGCCGTGCAAGGCGATGCTGTGGTGATCATTTCGTCCACCGCTTCCACATCCACCGGCACCGCTGAGGCCCGTCTAGCAGTGGAGCTCGCAGTGGGAGGCAATGCTGTTTCTATCGACGTGGATGTGCCCTCCTCCGAGGACCACCCCACCGCCGCCACCAACAGCTCCTACTCTCTCACCTTGCTGCGCTTGTCGCACCCAGAATCGACCCTCCTGTGCCAGCTTCACCCTTCTCAGGTGCACCGATGCCGCCACGCCCCTGCTCCAGAGCTTCCTCGGTTGCTGCGCATCTCGG
Source organism: Cymbomonas tetramitiformis (assembly GCA_001247695.2). Lineage (NCBI taxonomy): Eukaryota > Viridiplantae > Chlorophyta > Pyramimonadophyceae > Pyramimonadales > Pyramimonadaceae > Cymbomonas > Cymbomonas tetramitiformis. The sequence goes on along the minus strand of LGRX02029102.1, from coordinate 14,312 downwards.
AGATGATACTTGCTGGCGCCTCCGCACCAGCTGCATCGCTGCAGCCCTCAGGAGTGCTTCTGGAGCGCTTCAGGTCTGGGAGGGCCGTTTCAACAATATGTCGGATAGGGTTCAACTACCGGGCTCAAATTTGATGGGGGAGTGCAGCAGAGGCGAAGTGCGGCATGCACCCATGCATCGCTTCTCGTATTCACCTGCCACGGCGAATAGATGTCTGAAATGCAGGGACTGGGGGTGGGCGGGATGACGCGGCAGGGCTATCTGAGCCCAGCATTCAGCAACAGCACCACGCAATACACCGTGACCCTTGATCACGCCTTCTCGTGGCAGCTCACGCCAAGCACCTGCAGGGAAGGCGAGTCAGACCGTCCACTCGCTCCCTCACTGCGTGACCCGCATTCACGGCTGACCGAGGCGGCCGCTCTGCATTAACGTCCTGCTCCAAGGCAGCTCCAGCCGGGCCTTGCAGAGCATGCCACCGAGGCACCCCGAGCTTGAACTTGCAGTGCCAGTGATTTAGAGCACTTTGGCATGCAAGTGACGAAGGGCTGCGTGCCCAGATGACGCTCACCGTATGACCAAGCTGGGCTGTGGAGGGGAGCTGCAGGCGCGACTATGCGTTGTGTCACGAGCAGCGAATCAGTCGCGCTGAGCAGCAGCGAGGCATGTGACTTGTCGCTCGGACTGCTAGCAGAGACTATCACCGTGGATGGCGTTGAGAGGAGGAGGTCCGTGCCACATTCTAGAGCCTCTGGTTTGATCCGCTGCTGTCTCTGCTGCTATGACATTCCTGTGCAATAGTTGCCGCTTGGTATCAGAGGGTTTCAAAGCTTCTCGCTGCAGTTTCATCGTCTGATTATTGTCTGACATAATCTAACAATCAGAACATAATCTAACAGGCGAAACCTTTTAAACATTTTTGTATAGCGGCAGATGTTGTCCTGGAATGGCATGCTATCTGCCCGGCTTTGTCCTCGCCGCGGTGTGTTGCCGTTTGGTCACTGCCTTGGCGGGCTATGTGTCCTCCACAGCGCGGTTTCCACAACTACGCCATTGCAAACAGTTCCAAGCGGTTCAGTGCTCATTCGCAGAACACAGACTGCCTCTGAACATAGATTGCCTCTGAATGCCCGTTGCGCGACCTGTCTGAAAATGAAATCTGATTGCACTCACTTCATCCTGGTATTGCGGCATGATCATGTGATTGGATCGTTGGCCACTGTGAGCAAAGAGACAAAACGAGGTAGCGACCATGGTTCGGAGACCGCGGTAGAGCGAGGGGAATGTGGATACTGGGGACGCCATGGCCACAGGGATGTGGTGAATGTCACACTCAGCGCAGAGGACGGGGTTAGCGTGCACTCGTACCAGGCACGCACTCCCCCCATCTCCCGACATTTGAAGCCGTGTGCGCGTGCTAATACGTGCACGGCACCGTTGAATGAGGTGACCTGCTGTATCCTCAGCCAAGGCGTGGGCGTAGCGTGCTGCTGAGGGGAGGGGGGTCCTCAACCGTGTTGTGCAGGTGGAGGTGCTGACAAGTTTGGCGGCCCCGCTGTCGTCACTTGCGGTTGCAAGATGTGACCTGGAACCCGTCTTCAACGCGACAGTGTTGGACTACACAGGTTTGCCCCACTGGCGCCCACGTCCGAGGAACTGGTGCTGTGCGGTGCTTTGAACTTTCACTTGGAGCATCCAGCAGGGCGTGACTGGATATCGCAGCCAGATGTTGAGCTGCATGTTGGCCTTGGATGTCAGAGCTGGAGGTCGGAGCTGGAGGTTGGCGAGAAATTAAGTGTTTATCGAAGTGGAGGGATCTGCCTTCCGTTGGATCGAGACAGGGACCACAGAATCTGAATGTGATGGGGTAGCGGGTGAGGGGCGGCGCAGCTCTGGTGAATTCGGGTGACTCGGAAGCAGCAATCACTTTCGGGCTGGACAACGCATCCGCGCTGCATGAGATCGTGGCCTCTCGAGAGGACAGCGTGGTGCAGCCAATGGTTGCCCTCCAGGTGTGACTCAGCCCGGTGCAGCCCCAGGGCTTCGGGAAGGGGCGCCCTCCGCGCCAGGATGGGGAACAAGATGATCGCCTGCGGAGCTCCGATCGCTCGATATGGTGGATGCTGGCTGCTCGGAGCTGCAAGCCTCTAGATGGGCAAAGGGAGATGATTGTGTAGGACAACACTGTCGGGATGGCCAAGCTGTTCCAATGGAACGGGCAATACACAGTGGATGACCAGCAGTACCATCGACCCGATCAGAAATCCAGACCAGGCCAAAGAAGGGTGACAGTGACACCCGCAACATATGCAGCTCCCCATATAACTTCATAAGGTCTAAAGATTAATAAAAAACCTGAATATTTTGAGAGATGTACTGCGTGCTAAAGATTAATTAAAAAACTTGCTATTTTGAGAGATGTACTGCGTGATAAGCCACACATCAAATCGCTTTTACTAGATTCACACCACTGATAATCAACGGGCAATTATCAGCATTTGCTTCCCACTCATAGTCAACGGCTTGCAATCGACACACATGTACAACTCATGATCAACGACGTATAACTGACACTCAAGTACCACTGATAAGCAACGGCTTATAACCAGCACTCGAGTACCAATGATAAGCAACGGCTTATAACCAGCACTCGCGTACCACTCATAATCAACGGCTTATGATCAACACTCACGCGTCACCACTGATCAACAATTTATAAATCAGACTACTATCATGGATAATCAATTGACGACAGAAGAAGCGTGATATGCCCGAAAGTTAGATCAGCCACTTGATACCTGAGCCGGGGTCTCCTCAGTCAGCAGCCTTGTAAAACGGTATCAGCCCTGCATTGAAAGCTTTCTGACGGTTCAAGCGGCGGTGTAGGTGGAGCTCATGCCTCCCGCGTCTCCTCGGATCTGCTCAAAGTCCGAGGTCCTGGCCAATGTTGTTGCCAGGACTTTTGGTTGGTATACAACATGGTGTGCCTTTTGGCACGGTGACGTCAACATGTTTCATAAGTTTTCAGAATATTTTTGTAATATGACGTCATTGTGCAGCACTCCTGTAAACCAGTGCAAATGCCCAAATTTAGGGCTGGTAAATGGGGCGCGGGCGGGGATGGGGGAGGGGAGGGGAAGGGTGAACCTCTGGATCGCGCAGACTTCGGGGGATGAGGGACGGAATTGGACGTACTCGATCTCGGGCCTTGAAGTGGGCAGCAGCAGCGTCACCGTGGCTGTCACGCCGACCGGTGGCAACCGGGAGGTACAGCTACCCTACACCACTGTGCCGGGTATGATAGGGCAGGTGGCAGGCATCCGGGGGCCACTCCAGAATGTGTAGATCTGTGTCAATTAGCTCCATCCCCTCTTCTTGCAAACGCCTCCCAGGGCTCCGATGGGAACAGGAAGGTGTGAGGAAGGCGGCCATCTTGACGCCTGAACAAACAGGCAGAAGCTACCAGAGGCGCCCAAGGTGGATGGGGCTGGCTCTGGACGGCTACGCAGGTGTATACAGTGGACCTGGTGCGGCTTGCCCCCGACAGTCACAGCATGCTCGGTAAGGACCTGGTAGCCGCAGCACCCATAAAGCTTGCCGGATTCCAGCACGCGCTTTGCATTGGCTCATGGATCCCCTGACCGGGAGCCCAGTGTGGGCAGCAGAGCAATTCCTGCCTGACAGAGTCAGGGTCGACTGGGATGAGCTGCTGGCGGCATTGGTGCTGCTGCTTACAGAGGCACTGCAGCTGGAGGTGAGCACTGCGAAGGTGATTGAGGTCCTGGAGCTGGCGCCAGCTTTCAACAGCACCATTCTGGAATATTCAATGACGGTCCCGAACGAAGTCTCCAGCGTGTCCGTGTATCCATACCGAGCCTACAAAGGGCGGTGGGAAGCCCATTGCACTGCTTCATCGATGCCGGCCGAACCAAGTCACGAAAGAATTTGATTGGGGCTTTATCAATGGCGTGGACGGGAAGATTTCAGGACAGGGAGAGACCCCCCTATGAGTGCCATGGGGGCAGAGGTGCCCTGAGTTCAACATATTGAACGTTATGATGTTTGTGTGGGGACCGCATGTGGCATTCTGCATATGCTATTTATAGGAGCGCATGCTGAATGTGGGCTCAAATCGCCCGATGTCCCATCCAAACCGGCCCAAGGTGCGGTTGCTGTCACGATGGGAATCAAAGACCGCGCCTGTGGGGGATGTCATGGCGGGTTTTTGGCAGCACGGAGATATTCTACGGGTTGCAGCTCGGTGAGTCGGCGGTGCTCGTGGAGGTGAACAACGTGGAGGTGAAGCAGGATGGCGACTTTGTGCGGGTGGACTTGGAGCAGCTCACCCCTGATCCAAACTTGGTGCAGATCGAGGTTGTTGCAGAAGACGGGGTACCTCATCCTCGACATCCCCCTCAACTCGGCATCCCAGCGCCCCACCATTCCTCTGATCTGGACACCGGTGGCCGTGAGCGTTGTTGGAGTGCGTCTGGCTTGTGAAGACCAGGCGGTCTGTATTCTCCCACCGGCGGGCCAGCTTTCAAGCAGAAGGTGAGAGGGGGGGGGATGGGGGGAGTGGACCAATGGAAACCAGGTGTCTACACGGCACTACACCGTGGAGGTGTTCCGTGATCCTCCGAGTCCCCCCCCTCCACCAACACCGTCCCCCTCTCCTAAGCCACCTTTGCCATCCCCGCCTTTGCCGCCACCGCCGCCGCCGCCGCTAATATTGAGGTGCAGTAATGCCTTGTCCCTCTCAAACGCTTCAAAAGACAAAGGAAATGTGGTAGATAGTGGTAGACACCGCCGACACCACACCTGTGGTATCTCTGGAGTGACATGCACGGGCCCTTGGCGGCGCTGAGCATCAAATGCTTGAAGCACGAGTAGCTGTGAAGCCCTTCTGATCGAAAGGCCTGGAGCATGAGCAGCCAGGAACCAGGATTGCAGGTCGGGGACAGCGGACACCGGCTATTTGATCAGAAGTGAAGTTGTGTGGGACGCTCGTGAGGCTTGCAGGTCGGGGACAGCGTACGACGGCTACTTGAGCGGATGCGAAGTGGTGTGGGACGCTCTGGGAGACTGGAGCTGGCCCGTCTCAGCACCCTTCACCGTTACTGGGTCCTCGGGAAACTTTAGTCTGTATACTATGGGTATGGCACCCGCCACGCAGTGCCCGTGAGCTGATGCCGGTGGTTCCCGCTCAGTGCTCCCATCGTCGCACACCTCTCTTTGCCAGCAGCTTAATGCATGGAGCGTGAAGCGCCGCTGGCTTCTGAATGCGGAGATGGTAGAGTGGCTCTGGCTGTACGGCGGCGTGCATGCTGCCGAGCCTCCTGCCCTGCCCTGTTTGTCCAGTTGGCTGCTTGCATGAAAAGTTGTGGACCGAAGTGGGATTCTGGTGTCCATGCTAGAGGCGCAGCAAGCCTCGGGTCCGCGGAGAGAAAACGCGAAAATGCGCTTGTCTGCTGATGGGAGGAAGTCTCCATCGCAGCTGGCTCGAAAGAAGATACCAGTGGTGTGAGGAGGGTTCCAGGGTTGGCGCCTTGTCTGGCAGGGGATGGGCAGCTGGTCGTACGTAGCGCGGAGGGCTGCAGGGACATGGCCACCGGGCTACAGCCTACAGTGTCCTTGGCGGCACCCTGTAACTCCAACTGCAGCATTGTCTCGCCGCTCACCGCGGTGGCTGCCGCGCTGATGGATTCCACTAGCACTGCCGACGAGGCGTATGTGAAGCTCAAGGCGGTGCTCAACTTCACTTTCGCCACGGACGTAGACCTCGCCACCTATGACGCACTCGCAGTGAGGCCTCCTCTCTACGGCCCTCGATGCACACATCTGCATCCCCCTTCCTGCCTGGCGCTTGCATGGCACGCCGTCCGCCCCCGGTGCTTGCATGGTGACTTCCTTCCGGTGCCCACATTCCGCTCCCTCCACCCGGCGGCTTTTGCTTGCAGAGGGTAGGGGATTGGTGGCGGCAGGGTGGCCTAAGGGCACGGCCCGAGCTGCAGTTTCAAGTGGCTGCGTACAAATGCGCGATCCGGGCATCGCGGCGCTCCCTTGCGGCCACACGCTGCAGCTCACACGCCCGCCAACACCGCGCTTTCTACTCCATCAGCTCCACGTGCCGAGCCAGCGATGGACGCTCAACATATTGCACACACCTAGAGCACAGCGAACCTAGAAAAGCTGCTTGCAAAGAGTGTGGAGGGAAGGATATGGCTGCGATGCAGGTGTTGCTTGGCACCGCCACCCGTCGCCGCCATCTCCAAAGCGAGCTGTCGACCGATCATCTGTTATCTGATGAAGACAGTGCCGAGCATGGCAGTGCCGTGGCTCACGAGGTGGGCTCTCAGACCCTCTTTCCAATTCTTGCTGCCGGGGGCACTGCGGTTATTTCAAGCAATTCACAACAGGGTAAAACACAAGTAAGATTGGCAGGCCACAGCAATGTTTCCTTATAAAATTTATATTATTGCAATTGCTGTTTATTTCCTTTTCCTCTGCCATTTTCAATTTTCCCTCTTTGCCTTCCAGGCCCATTGTATTCTGACCAGTGGCTGAGTGAGTGTCCCCCAGAGACTGCCGGGTGACAATGCTATACGAACTGTTGCTCTCTCCTAGCCGACAGTGCTTCTCTGCTTCCTTCCTTTGCCTCCTTGGCTAGCAGAGTGCCCCTTGGCAAGCAGACCTTCGTGCAGCCTCTACCGTGCCTTTGCCCTTGTGCAGTGGCTCACCTGAGAGGTTCTGTGGTGTGCATGCCGTCAGCCCTTTCTCACTAGTTACCCGAAACTAGTGGCCTAGCCTTGTGGCTCCTGTTCGCTCTCCTGAGCGGCCTAGCTATCCACGGCACTGTGCAACACTGAACACACTCACCCAAGGGGGCCAGGCGGAGGCCGAAAGGAGGCACATCACCTTCATGCGCTCACTTCAGAGCCGCCGCGGCCGCCGCCATGGCTCCCGGAAGGATGAGCCGCTGCTCGGGCTCCAGCTCGCAGTACCTCTCGTAGCAGTTGATGCGTCAGTCCCCCTGGGTCTTGATGTACATGGTGTGCACCTCCAGGCGCTTCGCCGCCGTGGCCCCGCCCCGCCTGAGCGAGTGCCCGGCGTACGCCTCCGGCCGCAGGCCCGCAGCCTCCGCCAAGCGCTTGATGCCCCTCACCAACCCCGCATGGGTCAGGGGCACTACTTGCACCTTCTTTCCCACCACCTTCTCCACCACGAAGAGGGGGGAGTCGCCCGCCCTGCTCGCAGTGGCGCTCATGAGCTCCCGCAACACCCACACCGGGAACAATGCCGACCCAAGCACTCTCCGAAGAGGCACCCAATGGAAGCGCTTCCCACTGTGGATGGTCTTGGAGTACCTCACACGGATCCACACCGTCTCGCCGTCCACGGTGAAAATCACATCATCCCGCACCAGCGCCGCTCTCGAGTTGCAGGCATCCTCCTTGCCCACGGTGAGATTGTCCTTGCGGATTTGGCGGAAGAACCCCACCAGCACCGCCGCCCACAACGCCAACTCTGAGAGCGAGCCAAACACCACATGACGGGACATGTCCAGCAGGTTCTGCAACGTCAGGGGCATGACCGGCTTCGAGGGGCGGTCCTAGTACCTGCGCACGCCCTGCAGGGTGGCCGCCACCCGGAAGCGCTCCGACACTGGCCTCCAAGCGTGCCCTCGCCGTAGAGAGCTGCCGTAATCTTGCCAGGTAGTTCTTGATGGTGCTCGGGGCCACAAACCACGATGAGAATGTGATGAATCAGACCAGCACGTCGTCCGAGGCCGGCAACAGGAGCTCCAGGCACCCCAAGCACGCGAAGGCGATGCAGAACGCCACGAACGTCCCCGTGCTGTAGGCTCCCCTGCTGCTCCTCGCCAGCGCCTCCTCCTCGTAGCACTTCTGCTCTGGCAACAATGCCTGCACCACCGAGTCTGCCCCTCACACCCAACCTGGCAATGTCACCGGCTCCGGGCCCACCCGCACCACCACAACATTCCACCTGGTGGGCCCCCATGCCAAGCGCCCGCCTCCTTTGAGGGCAGGCGCGGTGAACAGGTGAGTGCCCTTCTGCCATTCCCGCCCCACCTTGAACACCTCCGGCAGGCTCGAAATGAGCACCCACGTGGGGTCTGGAGCCCGCCCCCGCTCCTACCCCCACACCGGCACTAGGAAGGTGCCCGAAGTGCCCATCTACTGCCTCTTCTCGCAGCGGAGGAAGTTGACTATGATCTCGTACATGATGGAGAACGGCAGGTTCCCCCAAGCTTGGTGCCCATCGAACCGCTGCACCCGAGCATCCTCCTCCCTGCTCTAGCTCACCGAGCAGAATGCGTTCGCCCACGAGGGCGCCACGCACGCATCCAGAGTGAACGGCCCGAACTACATGTCGAGCGAGTGCCTTTCCGCCAGGCTAAGCATCCAATCATCACGATCCTGCCTCCACACGGACGCCCTCATGAATGCCCGGTGCTCCATGTGGAACTGCTGCAACTACATCCTCGACAGCAAATCCGCCAGCTTGTTGTCCTTCGTGGTGATGTACACCGGCCGCAGCCGAATGGCATAGTGCACGCACTTCAGAAACGGCTGATTGAGCAGCGGGAGGTACTCAGGCGGCCCCCACCACTTAGCCACCTGACGCAGGGCGCACATGTTGTCGATCCTGACCACCATCGTGCGGCCCTGCACGTGCCTCCCATAGAGCACAACCGCCCACGAGACCGCGAAAAACTCCAAGTAGTTGATGTGCTTGCTCTCGGGCACGCCCTTCTTGAATGGAAACTAAGGCTTCCGGATCATCCTGCGCACATCCTCCCATGAGTGCAGAAAGAACCTCTCGTCCATCAAGCCGCCCATGCCCTTCGTGCCCGAAGAGTCCGTGGCGAAGAAGTCCTCCTTCACGTCCTCTTTGAACAGCACCGCCTTGCGGCCGTTGTACCTGCGGATCACCTCCTCGATGGTGGCCAAATCCTCCTGCACCGGCGGGGTCACCCGCACCGCTCCCCGTGTCTCCGATGCCGCGAGCAACGGGAAGCCCCTGCGAATGTACAACGACAAGCCCCACGCCACTTGGTTGCAGAATGCCAGGAGCCCCCACAGGCTCTCCAGTTGCCGCCTATGCACAGGCCTCCGCCTCGCCTGTTGGCGCATCTCCCTGGCCGTGCACACGACGAAGTCCACCCGATCCTAGCTGATGGCGGTTGTGTAAACTGCCCCCTCAGTGGACATAAGCACCCCCAGGAACTCCATTACCTGCTCCGAGCCCTCACACTTGGCCAAATTCACCCGGAATCCCAGGAATGAGACCATCTCGACCAACAACATCATCATCTCTTCAACCTCTTCGCGTGTGGCTGCCACCATGAAGAAGTCATCAAGGTACCCCACACATGGAATGCCTTGCGCCTGCATCCACGCGACGATGGCGCATGTGTAACGCATGAAGATGCCTGGCAGCACCATGTTCCCGAATGGGGCCCCGGGCGTCCATGTAGTGCACTCCCCCGAACTCAAAGCTCCGAGCTGGCCAAAACCGGCTCGCCACTCCCACCAATCGGTACGCCGAGTCTAAGTCCACCTTGACCATCCAGTACCCCGGCCTCAGTAATGCTTAGGCATCCTTCACCGAAGAGAACTTGTCCTTCTCCAGCTCGATCCGCGTGTTGATGCCGATGTCCACCGGCCGCGAGTAGTCCCAGACCGGCTTGTACTTCACCTTGCCGTTCCGGAGCTTCTCAACCATTCCCAATGCTGAGATCCCCCACGGCAGCATGTCGGCGGCGGGAAAGATGCGCGCCTCCAGGAGCTCCTTCTCGATCTCGCGCTCCATCGCCTCCATGTGCTCGCCACCCACGTAATTAGGCACGCGAAAGGGCTCGTCCATCTCCACCGGCCGTGATGGCCATTCAATCCCGCACGCCGCTCCCCGCACGAGGAAATCGACATCATGCCAATCCTCAAAGGCTGCCGCCATGAGATGTGCGCGCTCCGTCTGCAAGGGCACGGCCGCGCCCACGCTCTGCACCTCCCGCACGTTCCTCGCTCGCTCGTGCTCCAGCGTGCCCGTCGCCTCCTTCCGCTCCTGCATGGCTCGCCTGAGGAGTCGCTCTCGGATCGCCGGCCATCTCTTCGATCGCCTCAATCATCGGCTCGCTCCCTCCGACACGCTTCACGTTTCCGGGTCTGACTCGGAGTTGGGGCCACGGCGAACGTGCTCATGGTCGCTGTCCATCGTGGCTCCCCCTAAGGGCTTGCCTGGTCACATCCCACACCGGGACAAAAGCAGTCGGCACAAGATGTCTCCCCCACGCGAGATGTCATTGGTGTCGCCCCCACCGCGCTCGATCTCGATGTAGTCGCCTCCGCTCGGATCCGCTGGCGTGAACTCGAATTTGCTAGCAACGGACATCACGTCACGTCGTCCTCCTCCTCACCATCCTCGGGCTCATGGCCCTTCTCGGCCACCGGCTCTAGAGCCGGCGCCTCACCGGCGCCCGCCGGCGCCCTCATGCTCGGCGGTGCCCGGTGCCGCAGCTTGCACCGGGGTCTGCCATCCGCCTCATTGGGGCCCGGGGCACCCCGCAACCCCGGAGATATGGTCCGCGGCCCCACAGTCCCCGTCGATGTGCTCAAACCTTTAAGGTTGAAAGGTGCACTTACCACGATTGTGCAGAGCGCACGCATGTCGATTGTGCGGGAGCACTACACCGCCTCGGCCCCTGCCCTTGCCACCTTTGCCCCCCTTACCGATCGCATCGCGGGGTGCATTGGGGGCGTTGGGCGTGTTCCTCGGACCGTTCTTGTCCTTCCCACCGCGCGGATTGCGATCATCGTTATACGACCGCGGCGTCCTCGCCGGCCGCTGCTGTTGCTCCCGCACGTAATCCTCGAAGAGCTCATAGTAGGAGCGCCTCTTGAAGGTCACCGAAGAGTCCTCCTCCATCTGGAGAATCAAGTATTCGTAGAACTTGATGAGCCGCACCACACTGTACTCCAACGCCCGCCGCTGAAACCACTCCTTGAAGAATATCATCAGCCGATCCTATTGCACCTTCCGCATGACGAAGCAGAACCCGCGCTTCCACTCCGGCAGTGTCAAGCACCTAGTTCGCTTGTTCGATGTCTTCCACTGCAGTGACCTGCCGTTCTCTCCGAGCACCAGTTTTTTCTCCTGGGCATCCAGATTCTGCCCCGGGTAGACCTGCAAGTCCACTCCCGAGAGGGCGCCCCCCACGTGTTGAGGAATCACTGAGCACGGGGCTCCCTCACCTGCGGGTTTGGGAATCGAGTCGGGCATGAGGGTTCCGTTGAGCGCCTGCTGCGATTGCTCCTCCGTCACGGTGCGCAACCCCGCCGCTGCGCCAGGTCATCCCGACGTCCTGGCATGAGCGCCAGCGCCGTGCTCCCCCCGCCAGCTGCCACCGCCGGGTCGAAGTGCACCCGCTTCGCCGCTGCCGGTGGCGACGGTGACCTCGCCCGCTTCCTGGCAAAAGAGTCGTCCATGACATCCTCGAATCTTGCCCCGGGGTCCTTGCCGCGCGCGAACACCTGCATCGCCGTGACGCGCCCCCGCAAAAAGTGTACCTGCACGCACCAGTCATCCGTGGAGGCTTCGGACCTTCTTGGCAGCTCGTCGATGTCGCAGCCCTCGTCCTCCAGCATCGGTCGGGCCCACACCATCTCGGGGAAATCGTGGGCCTCCAACGCCTGCCCGGGGCGCTTCCACGAATGCTCGCTTCGGAAACGAAGCAGCGCCTCCCGCAGCTTCGCTCCCTCCGCCAGCACGCGGGCGCTCACCTGCTTGCTGCAATCCACCGACCAGCTGTCCCGCTTACCTTAGGACCTCCCCAGCGCCGCCCTGTACTGGCTCTCCACCCCCGACGCGCTAGAGCCCCCGGCGTGCGCGCCGGTCGCTCCCCCCGGCAGCTCTCGCCACAGTTGCGTCCATCAGCTCATCAGTTGCGGGTGCGTGAGTGTAACGGTGCCCAGAGGCCCCCCAGCCCCTCCTGCTAGAGCCCCACCGGCGCTGACCGGCCCGGGTGCACCCGAGCCTCCAACCAACGCCGGCGCAACAGCCAGTCCAGCCAGCATGGTGGTGCCCCAAGCCTTGACAGCTTTCATCCTCTTCTTCGCGTCTGCACGTGTCGATGTCCATCTCCCCGCAGGCAGCGGCCACTTCGCAACGCCCCGAAACTCCGGCGCCGGCCCGGAGCCCGCAGCCTCTTCCAGTAGCCCGAAACTCAGCAGCTCTCGGGTGGCGTCCCGAACTGCCTCAGGTACTGCTTCTAGCGGCCTCGCAATGGCCGCGAAGCCAGCCAGAATCTCGAACCGCGCAGACTCCCTATCGCTCTTGGTCACCGTTGACCCCACCATGATGTCCCTCAATGACTCCAAGACCTGACGGACGTCCGGCACGTCCCAGGCATCCCACTACGGATCCCTCGTCGTTGACAGCGCCATGCTCGATCACCAGCGTGAGCACGTATAAGAAAAGTGTGTAAGGGTTCCCCGCCCAATCGGGATCCAAAGCGCTGTCTGGTAGTCCTCCGCGAACTCTACCGCGCACCTCTTGCACAAGTCTACCGCCGTACGCCTGCGATGAACGTGTCTCCTCGGCAACGGCCTCTGCACTGGCAAAATTACTCTCCAGAAAGCCACGGAACCAGAGTCCAAATCGCAAAACGTGCACTCCTCCTCAGCGTCAGACGGTGGGATGTCCACTGCTGACATGTGCCGGTAGCGGTGGAAAAAAGCGCGCAACAACACCGCTGTCCCCCTGCGATCTATACCCGTGCTTTTGAAAAACGTAGCCTGGGTACGGGAATCGTGGGTCCCAGTAGCGATAGTCAAACCCACAGCTGAACGGCACGAAGATGGGATGCGTCCAGTCTCTCACGTCCCGCTGATCCTCCAACGAACTGTGCACCCCGGAGATGTCCGTATGTGTGCTGGCGTTCTCCTCCAAAGGCTGGCCGCAATTCCCCCGAGGTCCAAACCGCAGCCTCTGCAACATGTAAAGAATGAACGCGCGTGCAATTTGTCTCGCTGTCCGCAAAGCCTTCCGCTAAAATTAGTTCTCTGAAAAATTATACCGCGATTTTCTTTTTTTGTACAAAAACACTCAGATTTTTACTGAAATTGGGAGAGAAAGCAAAAGCTTTCAGGGTCAAAATTGCAAAGATTGCTGGAACCGTGAGAGCTTCCACTTTTAGTGTGCGACTCACGAGGCCGCAGACTCCGATCGTTATACCTTGACGGTATAGATCGGGACTGATCGGTGAGATTGTGACCTACACATTCTCGTCCAATCGGTCGCGCCCTTCCCGCGGGCGACGACTGCGTTGTGAGTCTTGATTTAAATAACCTGAATTATTTCTTAGGCAATAATTCTGAAGAGGCCGCACGAGCCCGCGCTGCGCAGTGAGCACTCTCGGGGTAGACCACGTCCAGATTCCCACAGTTTCTTTTGCTCTTCACATCTCATTGCCAACAGGCACACTGCATAGTATTTCATTAAAAATAGCTTTCTTCTTACATGCTTTTAAGTGTGTGAGAGAAAATCTCTTTTTGGAATGTCTTTTCTAGGCTGATTCACAGATGCACAGCTTCTAAGGCAAAATGTTTAGAGTCTTCTGGGTTGGGTGGGTAGGTGAGGCAAAAGAACAGAGCTGCGGATTCCCGTTGGAACTCCTAAATACTTTTGGCGTCAGATCTAACTCAACTGCTGATTTGATCTAACGGCTCAGGAAAAGCTGATCGATCTACCGGCACAGAAACCTCTAAAATTCCGCAGGCTCCAATTTAGCCATTTCTTTTGCTCTTCACATCTCATTGCCATGTAACAGAGATCATCAGGCACACTGCTCTGTGCCAGGCTGTTGCTGCCGCCACCTCGGAGTGGTCCACCCGAAGTACTTCTCCATGTGCTCGTCGGGAACAGCTGAGTCAATGTAGGAGTGGATGGCGGAGGACAGCTGAGACCAGCCGCCCGGGAAGCAGCACTCTCAAGCGCCGCGCCCACTGCCCTGGCACAGGTACAAGCCCCCTTGCGGGTGTTGTGGCCAGAGAAGTGTCCCCCTTCCGGAGGGACACACCCCAACCTCCCCGATGCCAACTGCACCCAGCCATTAGCTTGCGCCGACTGGAGCTTCCCTCGCTCCCACGGCAGCCTCTAGTAGCTGCCCTACACCTCCGAGCCCGTCACCGGGCGCTGCCCCCAACTGGCATCCCGCACCTGCTGCCAGTGCCGCAGGAGCCGCACAAGCCCCGCCACCCCCGCCGCGGGGATGGTCAGCCTCCTCCTGAGGC
>LGRX02029101.1:0-31846 GCA_001247695.2 Cymbomonas tetramitiformis | reverse complement strand
GCACGCCAGGATCAACCCCGACTACAGCGAGGCCAAGCGGGTGAAGGACCTTTGGCACATCCTCACCAGCTCGGCCAAGCAATCTCCGTACATCACCCCCTTGTACGTCAACGTCATCCGCGATTTACGAGGTGGTGCACCTTACTCATTCTCCACGCTCTGCCTGCGGATCCGCACGGTATGGTGCGAGGAGCTCGACTTCGCCACCCCTGTGAAGGACACCGGCTACACGGTGCCTTCTGGTGGTGGTGGTGGTGGTGGGCGTGAGAAGAAACCGTCCCTCAACTCCGTCTCCTTTGACCGTAAACCCGCCTACGCCACCGTACCCGTCGGTGAGTGGAAGGCGGAACCCGTTGGCGCCATGGTGAGGCGCTGGGTAGGTGTCGGGTACCCCTGCATTCTTTGCTTCCGCATGTGGGGTGTCACCGATGCACACCCTGACACCCGTGGATGCTGCCCTTACATGTGTAAGGAGGCATTTGGCAGTGGGCGCGCGCCCGACACCGCGCTCCCCGCTGGGAAGCGGCCCCCGCCCCCAGACTTCGCTGCTGCCATCGCGGCATTCCGGGCGACGGATTGCCCTGCCGACGGCCCTCCGGTGGTGCCAGCCCCCCAGTCTGATACCCCGGCGGACGTGGCAATCATGACGTTCGTTGCCCCCGTGATCGACCCGTCACCACAGCTCGCTCCGTTATCCACATCTACGGCTGGCGAGCCGGTGGTGCCGTCTGCGGAGCCACCGCTTACTCAGCCGGCTCTGCGCTTGGCATGCTCTGACCCCGACGAGGTACCCGAGGACCCCGATGACGACGCCGCCCTTCATGGCTTCACTGAGGAGGAAGACTTCGATTGGCCGGCTTTCCGAGAGACTCCGTGGATTCCTTCGATCGTCACCAGCGCCAACACCAAAAAGACCGTAGAGCGGGACTAGCCCGCCTAGCCTGTTTATATGTCTCTTAGATGCCTAGGCAGCGCCCATGCACGGATGTGCTTCTAGCTGGGTTGGAAAAGGCCCCCTCGGCCTGGACACTAAATTGACATTGGGTTAGGGCTTAGGGTTTTCCTTGCTCTTGCATGACCACTCACACCTTCGGGGTGAGGTGGTGTCACGGGGAAGCTGAAATCCCCCCCCACTGTATGGGGGTCCAGCTTCTCCTAGTATCACCCCTTGCCGCGTGTGTCACTGGTCGTGTGTCACCGTATGACACTCACCTGCTAGAAAGCTCACTCCCGTAATCCTTCTATCAGTTTTGTTATCACCGGTTTCCCCAGCACTGCTTTCTGAGTCCCTGTTGCAGTGAAACTGTTATATATCTTCACATATAGATATACCCATTTTCACCTGTTCTATCAGGTTATCGGTCCCACTTCACGTGAGTGGTGATTCCGGTTGATTCAACTCGCTTCGGTTATTCCGATTCTAACTCCGTCTAACTCCGTCATTTTTAACCGTCAACATCGCAGCATAATTAGTCTGCGAACCGTATACAAGCGGCAATTTTTTCCGTCTCCGTTCCCTTTGCCGCTTCCGTCAACCGTGGTTCACCTACCGACTGTGACTGCTGGACTTCGGGTTTAGGCTTAGTTATTATGGGCTCTGACTAGCCCCTAGCCTGACCCCTACAAATTTAGAACCTTGTGTTTACCTTGTGTTTCGAGCCAAGTAGGGCCCTACTTGGGCAATGTCGGCAGTAAAATGGCAAAACCAGCCAAAATCGGGTGAAATGAAGTTTCCGATAGTTTGTTTTTTATTGTTGATATCGATGGTTTGGGTCGATGTAAGACATATGGAGCGAAGTTTTGGGTGGAATGGCTTTGGTAACCTCACTTTTTGAGGCCTCAAAGTTGTGCTACTCGGTACCTGCCCTGTACTTGGGGCTGTACCAAGGCTGTACTTGAAAACATTGGGAAAAAATATTTTTGGAATCTGTTTTTTTTGGGCTATTACGCTTATTTAGTCCTTACTATGGACAGTCTCCAAAGATTTAACTGAAAAAACATTTTACACTTCCTGTTACAGCACCTCAAAGTTAGGTGAGTATGGGCATTGGGTAGGTAAGGGGTAAGTAGGGGGCAATACCTACCCTGTACCTGGGCTGTACCCTACATTCTGGGAAAATCAGAAGACGTCTAGAAGACGTCTTCTGAACGTCTTATAGACGTCTTCGTAGAAATGACGTCTTCTGGTTTCCAGAATACGTCTTCTGAGTGGAACGTCTTCTGGAAACCAGAAGACACTCTTCGGGGAAGACGTGCCGAAGATGTGCGGAATGTCTTCCGGATTTCGGAAGACATCTTCCCGGAAGACATGCAAAGGGCAGTCTTCCCGGAAGATAACCGGAAGATGTTCTGACATGTGTTATCGACACATATGTGATGATTATGCAATTTGGCCACATAGCTACTTCATACCACACGTACACTAGTCGCGTAATCACAGAAGACATTCAGAAGGCGCACGGAAGACATACGGAAGACATTGCGGGTATCTTCCTAACAACTTCAGGGTTGTCATCATGCTCTGTTGCTATGATACATGATATACGGCTAAGTTAATTGATAGGTCTATCTACACATACATGTACGATTGCATCTATTCAACATACAGACCACTAAGTACGATACCCGGCGTATTATCATGTTCGCCTCTTGCGTCTTGCACCTTTCGGTCGTGAACCATCATCGTCGATGCACTCGAAAAAGTCAGCCTTTAAATCAAATACCACCGCCGTCTTCATCACAGGATGTTTCTTGATTACAACTTGGTGCTCAATTTGAGCCGCCAGGATGAATGGATCAGTAGTGTCACAAGGTGTCTCGGGATCATCCGGGTCGTATGTGTACACCACCTTTGCGGTATTGTCCGGCCCGTACTTCGAGTTTAGCTTGGCAAACCGTTTTGTCGTCGCGTTGTTGAATTCAGGGAACCACTTTCCCTTCACAAGAATGTACTCTTTCGCGGCCAAGTCGACCTTGTAGATGCTATCTACCATGGCGTACCTGCGAGTTGGAGCCACAATTATACTCTATAGTAAGAATCCCGAAGACGTCAAGAAGACACGCAGAAGACATTCGGTACATATTCTGCGCACATTCACCAAAACGTAATGCACGGACGCACCGGTCAGTCTCGATTTCCTCGCCTTTGATGTTTTCTCCAGAGAAAAAGGCTCGGAAGTAACGTTGACAAGTTTTCTTCGTCTTGTCCTGAGCGGCCGTGCGATAGCAAACTCCTCGAACCACGACCGAGCCGAAAGATTGACACACTTGAGGAGGCCCTTCGACGAGTGCTGCTTCATTCTCCGTGAATGGTCTCCCCAGCCAGACCTTGGGGTCGCTACCGTGCATATGCAGCGGCACATCCATCAGGCGAGACGCTCCGGCTCGTGCGCCAAAACGTCTCCGAACATAATGGTTTTCCCTGCGAATGTATACGTGCACAGTGTCAGGACATGTATTTACCGAAGACGTGTGGAAGATGTCTAGAAGATATATGAAACGTCTTCCAGGCACCTTATGGGTTTCATTTCTTACTTACCTCTTGCAGTAGGTGACGTAGGCGTCGAATTTTGCCTTCAACTTGCGGTATTGGGGCACGTTGCCATGCATCCATCCACAGCTCCAGCGCTTTCGTTTCAGCGCGGGAGAGTACATGGCGCTTGCCTTGTGTTCCCAAAACCACGGTGTTCGGCGCCCTCAACGGTGCGGTGGCCAAGAACGGGAGCACGGGTGGCCGGGTGGGATTGGTGGTTGCCTCCCGCCGGCGACGAAGTACCAAGATTAACCCTCGCACCACATGCACCATCCGGTACCGCCCGAAGCCTTGCATAACACTCTGAACCGGATATGCATTGTTCTTCACCCACCTTCGAATCTTCCCGTTGAATGATTCGAACACGTACATCCATGTCCCCCGCATTGGACCATACATGAGGAGTTGGTCGGGGAAGTGGGAAAGCAAATGCGTGTTGATGACCAGCCAGTCAGGTGAGCCATCGCGCTCGAGTGACTTGAAGAACTCATCCACCAGATTTTGAAGCTTAGGAACATCCTGCAAAATCACCAAATAAAAGGCAATTAGGGAAGACGTGTGGAATGTACTTGGAAGATATTCTGGGTGTCTTCTAGGTGTCTTCCGTACCTTACAGTCTACAAGCTCCGAAGTGAGCTCTCTCGTTATGACCGTCAACTGCCCGATCAAGTCTTCAAGCATGTTTTTCGAGTAGCCCTCGTCTCTATCCCAAGACGCTAGCACGCTCATGATGCCCGCTTGTAGCATTTTCAACGCCTCGTGACACTTGAGCGTCTTCGGTCCGGTGTTCGCGCCGTTCGGACGCAACATCTTCTTATGGCCTTGCCCCCATGACCTTCCCAACGAGAGCTCCGTCATGAACTTCAAGGCGGTCTCTAGCGACCTCAAAGATTTCGACCCTTTTGCACGCATCGGGATTTGAAACGGACCAATTGCCATTGAATATCGTTCCACACCTGTCATTTTCCCGGGCGCGAAAGTTAGTGGTGACAGGAAGACATCTGGAAGACACGTAGAGGATACTTGGGGCATCTTCCGGGCGCCTTCCTATCTAGTGGTCGGGTTTTGACTGCATCACCTTTGTCGCCCCTTGTCGTCTTCCACCACGTGGGATGTATATCGTTCGCGCGAGCGTGCTCTCTTACACCCGGCGTAAAGTCGAACCCCATGAGTGCCTCATGGACATATAGCCCAAGGTTTCGGAGTTGATGCATGCCGCCAAGGATGACATTCTTGGAAAGATCGAAATACGGCAAACGAGATAGATAGTGCCGATGGGAACTTCACACCGGTTTCGCCGATTTCCTCCTCCAACACTTCCTGAAGATTGGCCGCATTCTTACACGTGCTAAGCAAGACGTGTCGTTGGCCCGCGCGTCGAATGAACTCGTCGGTATTTTGTACGGCGGGCCCTGCGTACAATAACAGGAAGACGCTCAGATGACACCCGGAAGATGTTGTGAATACATTCGGCATGTCTTTGGGGAAAACGGACCTGGCGGATCTTGCTCGCAAAACTTGTACAACATCTTATTTAGATGCGGGCATTTCCCCTTCCCCCTGATCAAACATTTTGCACACGCACAGAAGCTGCCCACGCCCATAATGTTCATAGCATCGACGAGCCCTACATAGTCAAACACGGCGGCAAGAAGCATCGCCCGGCATTGGAACACGTCGTCCGTGAAGGAGTCCCAACATGGAAACCCAACTTCCCAAAGTTCCAAAAGCTCGTCTACCAACTTCTCGTAGAGGATGGTGGTGTTCTTCGGCTTCCCCGCCATCATTCCCCACAACTCAAGGTTCACAAACCTCTTGCGGATTTCCGGTGGCAAGTTCAACACTTGAAAGTAAATAGGGTTCAACACTTGAAAGTAAATAGGGAAAACCCCCGACTTGTCCTTCCAAACGGTGGCCCCGTCGGCGCAAAGCATGAGGATGACGTTGCGAGGGTCCTTGAAGAAGTCAGGATATGCAGCTTGCTTCGCCTTCCACTCAGATCCATCTGCAAGATACATAAATACAACTTAAATTCATTCAAGTAGTAGGAATCAGGAAGTCATACGGAAGATGTACGGAAGACATTCTGAACATCTTCTGTACGTCTTCGGGGCAATGCAGGATATGCTCTATCAATGTGTTACTCACCGGGAATGTCTTCCAGAATGCCTTCCTCAGACTTTTCCCGCGTGGCGTGCGAACGCATGAGCCCAGCAACGCCGGGATGGCTGTAAATTGCTTGAAGTAAATCCTTTATGCCTATTCTACGAAGGGTGGGTATACCCACCGTAAGAGGTGCTTACGGTGGGTATACCCACTCGAAGGGTATTAACAATTCCCGCTAATTGGCTGCGAATCATGGCATGTGACCAGTGACCAACTTTTTCCAAACACTCCCGTGAATCTCTATGGAGCCTTCACATGCGCCAGAAATGACTCATTAGCCAGAAAAAGTGAAACCCAAACTCAGGTCCTAATAATCCTGTAATGCAGTGTGAATATTGCATTTTTGGTGCGCATGATACCTGATTTTGAACGTGCGAATTACGGAGGTCCGCGAGGTGGCAGCTCATATATACCCTAAGGTACATAGATTATATACCAAAATCAAAGGTACATAACGAAAACATAAATATCTCGATATTATACCAAGCTCCAGAAGTCTACAAATAACCTTAATTGTGTATACCCACCGTAAGGGACTTTTCCTACCCACCGTAATTTCTCCAACTTCAAGGGTGTGGCATGTGGTCAAAACTTATCGGAGCCGTTTAGATAAAAATTTCCAGCCTTTATTCAACCTCTTGGGACATAGAAAATCCACATGCTTGACCCCCGCAACCTACTTGCGCGGTCGGTACGAACGTGCAAAGTTTCGCGTTACGGTGGGTATACCCACCGTAATATTTTTAGAATAGGCATTTAAATGCCAATGATAGAATTGGCACTTCGCCTTCCCTCGCTTTGCACTCGGGGTGGCTTCGGCATTCCGGGTGTCGTCCGCACCCTCGGCATTCACCGCACCGCACCGATCCTCACCTCCCTCCCAACGGCATGCCCCGCACCTTGGATAGTGGTCAAAGTCCGCGAATTGTTTTTCGAACATCACGCACCCATGCGGGCAAAGGTCCACCACTAGGAGTGGGATATCCATGACCTTAAACCGAGCAATGCTTTGTTTGAAGGAGTCGGGCAAATTAGAAAACACGTCCGGGTGATTAGTTTTCAAAATGTGCAGCAGTTGCCCAAAGGATTCTTGAGTCATATTGCCATCCAGATTCCACTCCAATAAGTCGAGTAGGGTATCCTCGGAGCTCGTCGCTGCGGTCTGTCATCGAAGGATAAAACGGAGGACGTCAGGAAGACGCACGGAAGACGTCCTATGTAACTTCCGGGCGTGTTCCGGGTACAAAAGACATCACACTATATACAATTTTCAATTCTGAGCAAAATATTCAAACAGCGAACGTTACCTCCATATCAGCCAAGTTCTCCAACGACTTTAATTTTCCTTCGATTTCTTCCGTCACCTTTCTAGCAAGTTCCGGGTCGACATGGTCGAGTAATTCGTCGAGCTCTTCTTGAACGGCTTCCGGGTCCGGCAAGTTTCCATCGGCATCGGCATCGTCAAGGGAACCGGAATCGGCATCTTCCTGTCAACCACAATCACTTTCAATGGGCACGAGATACATACGTGCCAATTGTGAAGGACAACTGCATTACCTATCACGAGTAACCGATTTTGATATGTACCTTCATTCTCATGAAGACATGCGGATGATACCTGGAAGATCTTTCGCACGTCTTCCGGGTACCTTCCGCGAGGGTTACCTGAGAATGATAGTCTTTCTACCCGGATTTGCACACCTGATCCGACTCCTCGCCATCGGGATGTTGCTCATCGTCGTCCACAGCCTCTTCCGGAAGCGTCGGAAGGCATACAATATGTTTGAACATAGTCCTATGTCGAGACCGTGTCCTCATGGTGACGAAGCGCATGGATGAGTGACACGCGCCACAATCACACACCACCATCCC
Organism: Cymbomonas tetramitiformis; assembly: GCA_001247695.2. Lineage (NCBI taxonomy): Eukaryota > Viridiplantae > Chlorophyta > Pyramimonadophyceae > Pyramimonadales > Pyramimonadaceae > Cymbomonas > Cymbomonas tetramitiformis. The sequence continues at coordinate 24,276 of LGRX02029101.1, read as the reverse complement.
GGGCCCGCGGTTGGACGTGATACCAACGGCGGTCCCGTCATCTTCTTGCGTCTCACCCGCCAACTCGACGGGCGTGGGAGGTATGTTGCGGTGTGCTACGGGGCCTTTCATCCGCCTGCGCAAGCACGTCACATGCATCCGCCGGGAATAAGCTTGACCGGAATGAGCCCGGAAGATGCGCGGAAGACGCTCGGGACGTCTTCGGGACGACTTCCGACGGAGCGTGCAGCAGGCATACATATTTCATGGAGATACGGGCATGCCGTGCCAACCGGTTCGCACCTTCGTGTTGGCCTCTCCGGGCGGAGGGGGTCACGGTTGGACGTGATACCAACGGCGGCCCCGTCATCTTCTTGCGTCTCACCCGCCAACTCGACGGGCGTGGGAGGCATGTTGCGGTGTGCTACGGGGCATTTCATCCGCCTGCGCAAGCATGTCACATGCATCCGCCGGGAATAAGCTTGACCGGAATGAGCCCGGAAGATGCGCGGAAGACGCTCGGGACGTCTTCGGGACGACTTCCGACGGAGCGTGCAGCAGGCATACATCTTTCATGGAGATACGGGCATGCCGTGCCAACCGGTTCGCACCTTCGTGTTGGCCTCTCCGGGGGGAGGGGGTCACGGTTGGACGTGGTACCAACGGCGGCCCCGTCATCTTCTTGCGTCTCACCCGCCAACTCGACGGGCGTGGGAGGCATGTTGCGGTGTGCTACGGGGCCTTTCATCCGCCTGCGCAAGCATGTCACACGGATCCGCCGGGAATAAGCTTGACCGGAATGAGCCCGGAAGATGCGCAGAAGACGCTCGGGACGTCTTCGGAACAACTTTCGACGGAGCGTGCAGGCATACATCTTTCATGGAGATACGGGCATGCCGTGCCAACCGGTTCGCACCTTCGTGTTGGCCTCTCCGGGGGGAGGGGGTCACGGTTGGACGTGATACCAACGGCGGCCCCGTCATCTTCTTGCGTCTCACCCGCCAACTCGACGGGCGTGGGAGGCATGTTGCGGTGTGCTACATACGGGGCCTTTCATCCGCCTGCGCAAGCATGTCACACGCATCCGCCGGGAATAAGCTTGACCGGAACGAGCCCGGAAGATGTGCAGAAGACGCTCGGGACGTCTTCGGAACGACTTCCGACGGAGCGTGCAGGCATACATATTTCATGGAGATACGGGCATGCCGTGCCAACCGGTTCGCACCTTCGTGTTGGCCTCTCCGGGGGGAGGGGGTCACGGTTGGACGTGATACCAACGGCGGCCCCGTCATCTTCTTGCGTCTCACCCGCCAACTCGACGGGCGTGGGAGGCATGTTGCGGTGTGCTACGGGGCCTTTCATCGGCCTGCGCAAGCATGTCACACGCATCCGCCGGGAATAATCTTGACCGGAATGAGCCCGGAAGATGGGCAGAAGACGCTCGGGACGTCTTCGGAACGACTTCCGATGGAGCGTGCAGGCATACATCTTTCATGGAGATACGGGCATGCCGTGCCAACCCGTTCGCACCTTCGTGTTGGAATCTCCGGGGGGAGGGGGTCACGGTTGGACGTGATACCAACGGCGGCCCCGGCGTCCCCTTGCGTCTCACCCGCCAACTCGACGGGCGTGGGAGGCATGTTGTGGTGTGCTACGGGGCCTTTCATACGCCTGCGCAAGCATGTCACACGCATCCGCCGGGAATAAGCTTGACCGGAATGAGCCCGGAAGATGCGCAGAAGACGCTCGGGACGTCTTCGGAACGACTTCCGACGGAGCGTGCAGGCATACATCTTTCATGGAGATACGGGCATGCCGTGCCAACCAGTTCGCACCTTCGTGTTGGCATCTCCGGGGGAGGGTCCTCGGGCTCATGGACTTCGGTATAGGTCATGTCCACAACTTCATCCATTGGGGCCGGAGGTGAAGGTGTAAGCCTTTGCGGATTCATCCGCCTATCCCCATCACTCACAAGCTCCGGAGGACGATGATATGGTTCGCCCGATGCGATTGCATCCCGTATCTTCAACACCATTCCTTGGAGATTGATGCCAATGGGAGGCTCAAGCAGCCACTTATGTTGTCGAAAGTGCACCGTGCCCGGATCATCGGCCAAGTCCAATGGATCGGAGAAAATGTCCTCCCACGTATGCTCCTTAAAGCCCGGTTCATGCAAGTCTGAAATTGCTTGCACATAGCCAAAAAACTCTTGAACCGAGAAAAGCACATTAGTGGGCTCGGCTAAGCCGAAAGGTGGCCGGTTGCTTTGACGCGGCACGCAAATACGAACCGCGTCCTCATGATCTTCAGCCCTGCGAAAACATTGTGATGGTGAATTCATGGGAGACACATGGAAGACGTCCGGAAGTTGCGCAGAAGATGCTCCACACATCTTCGGTTGTATGCATTCCAAACTGCATAAATGTGCATGATAGATGCATGGGGGTTATGGAGACAAGCAAGCACCTTGTTGCAGGGGAATGCTCATGAATGTAGACGGATTCCCCGAGCCATGCCGTCATCTCATGATCCAGCTCGCGGGATGGCGACACCGTAGACAACCAATCGTGCACCGTTGCCATCTTCCCCTTCAAGACCTCCGGCTTGGATTGACGGAAGACCTCCGCCGCGGATTCGGGGGGGGGGTTTAGTGAGCATCGCTCGTTTGAAGGACGACATTTTGGTCTTTGGGGGCGCTTCCCCCTTTTGGAGATGCGCGGCACGTTTACTTGCCATTCTATCTCCTATACAAAGGACACTTGGCCAAGGTAGTGCGGAGGGCATCCTGAAGACAAACACTCAGACGACGTTCAGAAGTCACTCAGAAGACACGCGGAAGACATCTCCCGACATCTTCCGGACGTCTTCTTGACTGTGCTTGCGGAAGATACCCCAGATACCTTCTGTACATCTTCCGAACACCTTCGGGGAATATATGTCTTCCTGAACCCAGAAGAGGTGCGGAAGACACGTGGAAGACACGCAGAAGACACGCGGAAGACATTTTTTTGACATCTTCCGGACGTCTTCTTGACTGTGTTTGCGGAAGATACCCCAGATATCTTCTGTACATCTTCCGGTTGTCTTAGAGATGTCTTTGAGGAAGACATGTCTTCTGGAAATCTGCAACTTGTAGAAGTTCCACCGAACGTGCTAGGTAGACATTAGAAGACGCGTAGAAGATCGTCAAAAAAATGAGGAAGACGCCCCTAAGAGGGGTGTTAAGACGTTCGGTGGAACTTCTACAAGTTGCAGATTTCCAGAAGACATGTCTTCCTCAAAGACATCTCTGGAGGGTAACAAGATGCACAGAAGATATCTGGGGTGTCTTCCGAATGTTTTTTGGGTGTTTTTGTATTTTTTGAAAAAAAAACTATAAAAAATCGCGAAAAAACAAAAAAAAACATATAAGGTGCGCAATATTGGGCAAAACCGTACTGTGAAGGTAGAATTGCAAAAAAAAAAGTGGTTTGTTCGGGAGAGGGTCAAACGTACCAAGTTACTAAGTTAAAACGGCCGCCTAATTTGGTAGAAGAAACTGCTCTTGTTTTAGAGCACCATCGTTCCTAGCAACGGTCGAAGAGTCGATCACGCGCGCAGCGGACAGTGCAATCTGCGGTCCAGAAAACCCCCCCCGTCTTAATCGGACGGTCTCCATGAGTTACAGAAACTTAAAATGGCATGAAGGCGTGGGTGGGCACCCACGACGCCCCTTGTGCACTAGCGGCGTCGTTGGCGGTAATCGCCTCATATCGCTAGAACACAAGGGGTATCGTGGATGCCCATGCCTCCAAGGGGATTTGAGCCCCTCACCCTCGCGCGAGACGCGTTCGGCTTACCATATTTGACCACTCGGCCATGCACCCACGATGATGGAAACTCGCTGCACGGCAAAAGTTATATTCAATAAATTCGCGTTTCCCTACAGAGAGTCCTCGATTTTCCCGTAAAAAACCATCTAGAGTTCACTCGACCGATCCGACGCGATAGGTAAAGGGGCTCGCTGATCGACGGCCCTGTTTGAACGTTGGTGTCGTTTCGATACCGGTACGATCACCGGGGTACGGAACAGGCGGATGCGTCAGAGACACGCGAAAGACCTTCTACCCGTCTTCCAGGCATCTTTGCGGCGCTAAAAAGTACCCGTTAACGATACTTCCAGCACAGTTTGACTTTTTAAAGAACTCAGAAAACAAAATGTCTAATTCCTTGAAACGAAAGAATGCCAGCGGGGTGAAGGAGGGTGACCTCCGGGAGAAGTTTTAGTCGTTCGTCGCGGCGGTGGGAGGCAACGCCAGCGACGAAAACTTCATCAAGTGGCTCGTAGCAAGGGATGGGGAGGAGGGGAGCGGAGGCGGTGGGGGAAACCAACGCGGGGAGTCCAAGAAGAAGTTGTCCAAGACGGGCGGGCTCCACTTCCAAGCGGACTTCACCCGCATCATGGTGGAGCGGATTTGCGACGGGCGGCGGGACCCGCTGCTTAACGTAACGGACCAAGCGTTTGCGGCTACGGCCTTCAGGGAGGAAGTCCTGGCCTGCAGCGACGACTACGATGTTCGTGATGTGAGCAGGCGCCTCAGGAACATGATTTGCGATTTTAGAATATTTTGGAGGTATGGGGTGTATACCTGTGTGTCGGGGAGGGGCACCGAAAAGGGAAAGTGGGTTTGGCAAGCCTCCCGGACCGCCCACCCATACTACCGCAAGCACACGGACGCCATTCAGGCGTTGGTCATTGAGACCGACGCCCGAACCAAGTACCCAACGCACGAGGAAAAAAAGGCAGCGTTGCTCAGCATCGACGGGTTGGTGCTGCACGAGCTGCCCGCCAAGGCCTTGGACGCCTTGGACGGTGAGGCGAAGGATGAGATGGGTACGTTAATTTGCTTAATTAATTTCTGTTTCACCTGTTTTGTTGTCTCACCAAGAAGACGTCACCAGGACACCTCAGAGACGTTTTGAGTGTATTCTGCACGTCTTCCTTAGTTAATAGGGCTTAGCTAATAGGCAAGTATGACTGACTGTCTTCCCCTACCATTTTAGAAAACGTTAGTACGTGCACTAACGGTGAGTTAGTGTGTCTTAACGTCATACTAGCGCATACTAACGCCGCTTACTTTTAGTACGCGTACTAACGACGTACTAACGCGATGCGTTAGTACACAATGTGCGTTAGTATGATTGAATGTGGGAGTTGGTGGACTCGTGGTGTGGTGCGTAGTGGGTCACGGATGGGGTCCAAATGCACTTCAATGATGTTCTAAGGCGATTGGATGGCGAACTGGACATTGGTTAAGGGGGTATGACGCTGTTTGAAGAAGCCGATATGTGGGCTAAATTCCTTTGGGAATGTGCTACGTTAGCATGTCGTTAGTATGTCGTTAGTACACTAGACCAATCACACGTTAGCGTGTTAACGGCGTACTAACTCCCACTCTTCTTAAGTGTGGGAGTTGGTGGACTCGTGGCGTTGTGCGTAGTGGGTCATGGATGGGGTCCAAATGCACTTCAGTGATGATCTAAGGCGATTGGATGGCGAACTGGACATTGGTTAAGGGGGTATGACGCGGTTTGAAGAAGCCGGTATTGGGGCTAAATTCCTTTGGGAATGTGCTACGTTAGCATGTCGTTAGTATGTCGTTAGTACACTATACCAATCACACGTTAGCGTATTAACGGCGTACTAACTCCCACTCTCCTTAAGTGTGGGAGTTGGTGGACTCGTGGCGTGGTGCGTAGTGGGTCACGGATGGGGTCCAAATGCACTTCAATGATGTTCTAAGGCGATTGGATGGCGAACTGGACATTGGTTAAGGGGGTATGACGCGGTTTGAAGAAGCCGATATTGGGGCTAAATTCCTTTGGGAATGTGCTACGTTAGCATGTCGTTAGTATGTCGTTAGTACACTAGACCAATCACACGTTAGCGTGTTAACGGCGTACTAACTCCCACTCTCCTTAAGTGTGGGAGTTGGTGGACTCGTGGCGTGGTGCGTAGTGGGTCATGGATGGTGTCCAAATGCACTTCAGTGATGATCTAAGGTGATTGGATGGCGAACTGGACATTGGTTAAGGGGGTATAACGTTGTTTGAAGAAGCCGATATTGGGGCTAAATTCCTTTGGGAATGTGCTACGTTAGCATGTCGTTAGTATGTCGTCAGTACACTAGACCAATCACACGTTAGCGTGTTAACGGCGTACTAACTCCCACTCCCCTTAAGTGTGGGAGTTGGTGGACATGTGGCGTGGTGCGTAGTGAGCCATGGCTGGGGTCCAAATGCACTTCAGTGATGTTCTAAGGTGACTGGATGGCGAACTGGACATTGGTTAAGGGGGTATGACGCTGTTTGAAGAAGCTGATATGGCTGAGCTCCTTTGGGAATGTGCTACGTTAGCATGTCGTTAGTATGCCATTTAGTACACTCGACCAATCAGACGTTAATGTGTTAAACATATATTATCTAACATGTTAAACGTGTACTAACCACGGTATACGTGCGTAAACTACGCAACCACTGCACATGCCGGGTGTTCCACTAAATCACACGACGCAAGATGCCGAGGGACTGTCCACGGCCTAGAATCCCGTCGACCGAAACATGAGTTCAGTCCTCATTGTCGTCCTAGTCGTCGTCGTAGTCAAGTGGTGGCTTTAGGCATTCAAAAAAGTCAGCCGTGGGGTCAAGAATGACCGCGATCTCCATGCACGGATGTGGTACGTATAACGACGACTTGCTGTTCAACTTTGTTGGCTAAGATGAAATGCTCGGAGTTCTTCTCAAAAGCCGTTGGGTCACGGTGCGGGTTGAAGGTGTACACCGTCTTAGTCAAATCGTCCGGCCCGAGAATCGAGTTCCTCCTACGATAGGCCTTGATTTGTTCTTCGGTTGGCTTTGTCAGCCAGTTGACTTTCAATAAGGTGTACAACCGTCCCGCGATCTCCACCCGCAGAATGTTTGTAATGCGGTTGTGCCGGCATACCGCCACCATTTTTGATACGCAGTTAGCTGGAACATAGTGCATTAATTAAGTAAAGTAGCTGCCACGTTAGTAGTGTACTGTTAGTTACCGAATATCGCACTAAGTGTACACTACCGTATCGACATAGGGCACAGATAACGTGTTTCACTGGTTTTTTGAGAGACATGCATATCACGAGGTATATGGATAAAGGCATGACTCACCCGTCATATATCGTCGTCACCGTGGTTGCCGCCCACTCGGATACTCGAAGCTTCTTTGTGCTCCCCTCATATTCATGACCCAACCGGAAACCTTCGGGAACAGGTTGACAAGGTGGTGGTGGAGAAACACGTGCGTGGGGTGCGGGGTTACGAATGGCTCTGCGGGCTAGTGGTGGGACGGGCAGTGCTGCTGTCAAGGCGCTGGGGGCCGGCCCCGGACCTACGGGCGTCCCGAAAATTGACCTTGGGCCTATCGCGGACCTACGAGCAATTCTCCTCCGGACCTATGGGCCTGACAATTCTAGTATAGCCACACCACCGCTGGAAAGCCCCCGACCTACGGTGGGCCTATGGATTTAGGAGTGTTTTGTTGTCCAGATGGATTTATCGGGGACAGGTCGAGCTTACAATGGTGTGATGTGATCCGGGCCTACGGCGGACTTATTGGAAATTGTATCGAATAGGAAATACGTTGAAATGTTGGCATGCATTTTACTATTCCCACGATATACTGATTTATAAGCACTCTTTAGATTTGGCAAATTACGGAGTGGATAAGACCTGGATCCCTAGTAGAAAATAATGCCTAAAACCGTCAGCAATGCTGGATGTAAAAACTCGGCGCATGGCGAGTAATCTGGTCCGTAGACCCGACGATACATAGGTAGGGGAAATGCTCCACCGACCCGGATATGATGGGTGAACATAATTATGCAAAAATCAGGCGAAAGTCGGTTAAGATCGAGTGAAAATTCGCCTGCGGCGCACCAAAAATGGGAGAAGGCAACATTGGGTCCGAGTATTTTTGGAGGGGTGCTGACACAAAAAAAATCATTATTTTCTATTTGGCCTGGGTATTTTTTATCCGGGAAGAGAAGCCTTAGATGGATAAATAAGTCATGCATATGTGCATCGTGGGATCGTTGAATAGGTTGGATTTGGTTTTATAAAGATTTTGGAACATTTCGGTATTTATTTTCAATTAATAAACTTTTAGATTTATCAAAAATTGTCTTGATATATGTCTAGTACTGTAACGCTACATAATCGACTCATGGGATTCAAATATCAAGTCATGCATAATATATGTGCATTGATATGCCTTTGATGATAATAAGAGTGCTTCGAACTCGAAGGGATCGATGTACTAGATGGAGCACTTAATTAGGCGAAATCTTGCGTGTGCACTTGTCAACTTAGATAACCCACATATATGTCAAGAAATCGTGCAAATTACACGGGCCGGGCGGACCTATGACGGACCTATGACTATTTGGGTGCGGACCGCCCGGACCCATACGGGACCTATGCAATCCCGAAAACGGGGCCTACGGTGATTTCTTGAAGACAGCAACACTGGGGACGGGTACACGTGAGGACACCGGCGCGCCTTGCCGTAGAAGAATCCCACGCCGGCCGGGAGTCGGTGTGGGTGCACGCTCGGGCGCGGGCTCGGGCGAAGGTGGATCCGGGCGAGAGGCTTGTGCACGAAGAGTCGCAAAGTGTTCACCTTGACGTTTATTGTTCATTGCACAAATCCCAATTCTGCCCCCCCCACCCCACCCGCCCTCCTATTATGCAATACAGTAATCACTCAGTAATAAGAAACCCCGCCAATAAGAAAGTAGCCAGCTTTTTTGATTTCTTCACAATATTTAACACATAACACTCCATATTTAAGATCTCTATATAAATAAGAAAGTTGCTAGGCTGACCAAAAAGTCCTGTTTTCTTAAAATCGAGTGTTTACTGTATTCTGCGTTGTTAGTGTGAGTTTAACAGAAGGGATCTTTTCTGGAATATTCCATTGTTAGTACGCTAACAGGACGCTAACGGCATGCCTTAGCGCACTAATGTTGCCCTAACTTAACACTAACGGAAAGAATCTTTTAGGGAATATTCCATTGTTAGTACGCTAACAGGACGCTAACGGCAGGCCTTAGCGCACTGACGTTGCCCTAACTGAACACTAACAGAAGGAATCTTTTAGGGAATATGCCATTGTGCGTTACGTTCAGCGCTGAGTTAGCGCATTACATGCAACAAGACACTAAATGGCGCCCTATTGACGTCGTTAAGGAGGCATTAGGTGGCATGCACTAACGCACAATGGCATATTCCCTAAAAGATTCCTTCTGTTAGTGTTCAGTTAGGGCAACGTCAGTGCGCTAAGGCCTGCCGTTAGCGTCCTGTTAGCGTACTAACAATGGAATATTCTCTAAAAACTCGAATCGCGAGATAAAAATTACTCGACGGCAGGATTCGAACCCACGCGGGCGGATCCCCAAGGCGACTGCCCACTCGTCATGTCCAACTGCGCTACGATCAAATAAAATGACGTATATCACCGACAAAAATGAAGTCACAGTGACACTGACGATGACGCCTGAGACAGTCGAGTGACACACGACATCGACATCGAGGATCGACAGTGGCATGGCAGTGGATGTGGTGTCCACTGTAGTCAGTACTGTGTCACTGTGTCACTGTAGTGGTCAACACCGCACCGACCGACTGACATGACATGACGAGGTATCCGTTTTTGGTTTTGAATTATTTCAACAGCATTCTACACTCCGGTGTCTACACACTGAGACAGTGAACAGTCTGTAGCAGTGTCACTCGACTGTAATGAAAAAACACTTCCGTGTGCAGCTGCTGCTGCTGCTGTGCTTGACCTTGTTTCAAGTGCGTACTCGCTCTCGCTCATGTATTTTTTATTTCTACCGTAACTTTATGCTTGCGAGGATGTTTTCATGTGTAGCCACGATTGTTTCGCTGCGCGTCTTGGTCTTTAGCCAAGTGCGTAGGGGTGTCAAAAAGATAAATTGGTTTCTTGGTTCCTAGTCCAATGGACTAGGACAAGTTGGTTCGAATCCGACTCACCCCGCTGAATTTATTATTTTCTTGTGGGTACTTGCTAACTTGTTTTGCTTTTGCACGCAGAAATGAAGCTGATCTTTAGTTCTTCTAGTCTTTGAGCTCTTCGAGCGATTCGAGCTCTTCGAATTCTTTCATTGGTATGGTTCTCTCATATTGTTTACATGATCTGTCTTCAGTTTCCCTTCAACGCGTTTTGATCATACTTATTGAGACTCCTTGTGTGGGTTGGGTTTTTCAAACGCAGGTACATTGGAACGATTTCTTTTCTTTCTAGAGTAGAGTAGAGTAGAGTAGAGTAGAGTAGAGTAGAGTAGAGTAGAGTAGAATAGTTTGATTATCCCGCAGACTTGTTGTACTAGTGATATGTTGACTTTTGTTTGCAGAGTAGAGTAGGCTGTTTTTCGCAAGATCGCGCGTTTTGTTGAACTTTTCTTTTAGAGAATTGTGATCAACAACTCGCAAACATATTAGGGCTTAGAAAGCAGTGTAAATATAGTTGAATGATGGATACTACGTTCTTATTTTGTCTTCTATTCATTGTCATGCATACTTTGTGTATACCCATATTGCATTTGCGCATTCTAGCGAAAGAATTGTGTTCTTGAAAGCATCATTTTGCCACAAACAACATGAATGCACATTTGTACACACCCCGCCACATATGAAATTATGCAAGCTTGTATGGTGTGTGTGCATCTATCATGCACACACACAACATTCGTGTTTGTGCTTACATCTTCAATAGTGTGTACGTGTGTAGCAAGTGAACGCGCGTATGCTTTTAGAATGGGATAGCACAATGGTATGATACACTATTTGAACACTAACACTAGATTATGTGCACACTAACCGGTCGTTAGTGTGCACAAGGTTAGTGTGCTGTTAGTGTAGTGTTAGTGGTATATTAACGATATCCTAACGACACACTATCGGTATACTAACCATCCGTTAATGCTCAAAGTTAGTGTGCTGTTAGTGTAGTGTTAGTTGTATATTAACGATATCCTAACTACATACTATCTGTATACTAACCATCCGTTAATGCTCGCAGTTAGTGTGTCGTTAATATACCGTGAGTTAGTGTACCGTTAGTGTGCCGGTTAGTGTGTCAGTTAATGTCCTAACCACGCGTTAATCGTTCGTTGAGTTAGTGTGTCGTTAAGGTACCGTTAAGGTATGTTGCACAGAATGCATGCCCTAACGGTACCTTAACGACGCAGTTAGCGTGCTATTAGTGTATGTACAAGCACACTAACGCGCCGTACTCTTATACAGTTAGTGTGTCGTTAGTATATCGTTAGTGCACGTACTAACGTTTTCTAAAATGGTAGGGTTCTGAGTGTCTTCTGAGTGTCTTCTGAGTGTCTTCTTGTATAACATACTAACATATGCCTGTTTCAGTGGCGGCATGCTTGCAGCTCGAGTTGGAGTCAAAGACGCAGATCGAGGAGCTGGAAAAAAAGGCGGGCAGCTCTAAGGTTAGGAAGGTGGCGGAGGCGGTGGCGGAGGACAACAAGGCGAAGGGGAAGGCGGCATCGGTGGACCCGAAGGGGAAGGCGGTGGCGGAGGACCCGAAGGGGAAGAAGAAGGCGGTGGCGGAGGATGCTGAAGAGGGGTTTGAGGTGGGTAGCCACGTGGTATTGTACTGCGTGGTGGAGTCTCTGGTGAACGATCCGGAGATACTCCCCACGGGGTTCTACCACGAGAAGGGGAAGTCCGCGATATGGACCGCGGACATGCCCCTTCTCACGGGGGTGATAACGCACCCACCCAATTCAAAGGATGTGGCCGCCCATGGCTTGAAGTCGGGTACAGCGAAAAAGAAGTCGGTCACCGCCCTTCACTTGAATGGCGAGTATGTTGGCATCAAGGTATGGTTCTGCAAGCACAACCCTTTGAATACACGATATCCAGAAGATATCACATATATCTTCTGGGTATCTTCCGCACGTCTTCCGGATATGTATTTAGTTTCTTTAATTACGTAAGTGACATTTGCAGCTGATCGTAAAATTTTGTGTGACTGCACCCAGGTGCTCTCTTTGGCCGTCGACAAGGACGACGTTGGCTTTGATAACGCCCCGTTGCTCTTCTCCGCCTGGCAAAGTGGCATGGAAATGGCCTTTGCCGGGTTGGAGAAGTTGTACGGCAAGGGCCTCAAGGCGAACGACAAGATCGCCGGGCCGGGTGGCCTCGGGTCCCAACTTCTCACTGCGATGGAGGAGAAGACGTACCCCTTCGGGGACAAGTCAAAGTGGGGCCTGGTGGTTCCCATCAGCCACCTCCGCCCCATCTTCAAGGAGAACTTGCATCGGGCATACGAAACCACCAGCTCCGAAGCGGGGTCTCCGAAGGAAATCCTTTCTAGTGCTAGTAGTGAAGACGGTTCTGATGATTGAAACTGTAAATATGTAAATAAATAGCTTTGTAAAAAAACCTTCTTCTTTGTTCCATTTGTATCATCCTGCCAACGAACTGCATGCGTGTAACCTGGACGCATACGTATAGCGACTTTTGGTAGAGTTACAGAAGACGTCCGGAAGATGTCTTCTTGACGTCTTCTGCACATCTTCTGGGTTCCGGAAGACGTCTTCTGCACATCTTCTGGATCCCAGAAGATGTGCAGAAGATGTCCGGAAGACATCTTCTGGACGTCTTCTAATGTCTGTATAATGATATGTATATATATAATAAGACGTCCAGAAGACGTCCCGAAGATATCTTCTGAACGTCTTCTGCATGACTTCTGTACATCTTCTGGATTCCGGAAGATGTCTTCTATACGTCTTCTGGATTCCAGAAGACATCTAGAAGACGTCTTCTACGCGACTTCTAATGTCTACCATCTTCTGAGTTCTGGAAGACGTCCAGAAGATCTTCCGGGAAGACGTACAGAAGACACCTAAAAGATATCAAGAAGACATCTTCCGGAATTCAGAAGATGTACAGAAGTCATACAGAAGACGTCCATAAGATAACTTCTGGACGTCTTCCCGGAAGATCTTTTGCACGTCTTCTGGAAACCAGAAGATGGTAGACATTAGAATGCGCGCAGAAGACGTCTTCTGGGTGTCTTCTGGACCCAGAAGACGTCTCAGAAGACGTTCAGAAGACGTTCAGAAGACGTTCAGAAGACGCGTCTTCTGGTTTTCCCAGAATGTAGGGTATGTTGCATAGAAGCGGGAAATTGATCCTTCCTTGCTAAAGGTGTAGTGAGCCTTGTTCAAAATCATACCCTTGCACAGATACGCACACATGCGAGATATCATATCTGTGGATAAATAAAAACTGCTAATGCTACCTTTGCCAGCCGTGGTTTGTCATCGGACTTTTGGCCAATCATCCGCAGATACCGGAGATTGAGGTAGACGGAGTTGTGATCCTGAGTTGTGCTTGACAAACATAACTAAACAAATTTCACATTAGTACGTGGCGAATCCATTCTCACTCATCGCGATAGATGTTCGTCAAAGCGCGCGTACCGGACCGAAAAAAAAAGGAGTTTGGCAGGCGGGTGAGGATTTAAAGTGGACTTGTAAAGACCCTCCGATATCTCGTAAGCAGGGCCTCCTCCGCTGCATTAAAAAGAAGCCATTTCGAAATACTCGGAAGGGGCTCTCCATAGTATTCCTGTGAACTTCGGGGGAGTAAGCTCTCTGAAGGGAGGAAGAGGTGGATGCATTATAGCCGATAATCGTTCGTTAAATCGTCGATCATCGAGTGTCGACGGCAAGCGCAAATATCTATCCGTAACGTAAAACTCGGAAGATACCTTGAAACGTCACTCTGAAAACCACCTTACATTTATTCAGGTATTAAATGCAGTTTTGCTTAAAAACCTTTGCAAAAAAAATATACTGCTTATTTTTTTACCTATATTAGGGTTACACATACAATGTAACACCCTAATCATACTATTGGATGTATGGGCCACTGTACCATTACATGCCCTAAAATGCTACTATAATTTCGATAAACTTCGTATTTAGCATTAACATATCATGCTGTTTTTGACACAAACATGATTATGTATCGGGCAACAACCCAAGAACTGTGACAGATGATTCCTATAAGGAATGCATGCTATTTTGAGGTATTGGCAATCGACAACTGCCACTATATCACACACTTCCTTGAGGGGGGAAGAAGGTGGATATGTATATATACTTACCTCATTATTATGTACGAATATAATACATGTATGTAAACATACCGATATACCATATATAACATATAAGGGAGGAAGAGGTGGATGCATTATAGCCGAGAATCGTTCGTTATAACATTCGTTATAACTTCGTTATAACATGAAGGGAGGAAGAGGTGGATGCATTATAGCCGAGAATCGTTCGTTAAATCGTCGATCATCGAGTGTCGACGGCAAGCGCAAATATCTATCCGTAACGTAAAACTCGGAAGATACCTTGAAACGTCACTCTGAAATACGATACGCAATTCATGGGGCTACATCCTAAGAACTGTAGGGCTAAAATGCCTAAGGTGAGGGACTAAAGTAGACTCAGTTCCCCCCAATAACCTAAAAACACCATGAGGGACGCCTCAAATCGACGTAAGAAGACTGGTACCAGCAAGAAGCGACAACAACAAAGACATCATAGACATATACAAAGGTATGCCCGTTGTGAGGTCACAACTCTTTAAAGAGGGGAGATCTGTCAGGGTCATGACCGATGACATATGTGTCATACATGTCATACGTGTCATACCTGTCAGACATGTCATACCATGTCATGTCATGTCATGTCATGTCGGTCATGTCATATATTATTATGATAGTCGGTCGCGTCATATATTATTATGACAGTCGGTCGCGTCATATATTATTATGACAGTCGGTCGCGTCATATATTATTATGACAGTCGACAGTATGGGCGACCATGACTGTACATGTCGAGTCGCGTCATATATTATTATGACAGTCGTCAGTACGGTCGACGATGACTGTACATGTCGCCAGATGATAATGTCACATCATCAGGCATCCCTGTCATCGAGAGTTCGTACGTCGAACTCAAAGATGGCAAAGCAAAGATACATCTTGAATACAAACAAGAACCATCTTGGCTTTTAAGCATGTGCGGAACACGCATGCACAGTATGAACGAACTAGTCGTTATTACAATACTGGTCGTTCAACCTACGTCTCGGGTTCACAACCCAATGGCGGTACCATCTAAGATGATGGGAGACGTATGGTACAAAGTGGGGAAGCGTTGTGCTTCAGCAGATCTTCTTACAGAGACTGCACTCACAACCCGCTATTACGTACACTCGCATTGCTGTCCAACTTTGCAGTGTTTATTTGTATATTGATAATATATTCACGGCGCCTGCTTATTCCGCCGTATCACCCCCACTGTAAGGGGGGGGCACAGTGGGTCTCCTGTCTGTCACCCCTCAGCCCGAGGTGTCACCAGTGTCCGTTGTCACGGTTGTCAGTGTGCTATCGAAACACTCACCTAAGTATTTTATATCATCTTAGTATCCGAGAGCACCTGCCCCTGCGAGACTGTTCCGCTCCTCAGCGCCCGACATATATATATCCTTATATATATATTTCTCACTTTCTGTCATTGAAACCGATTCCGAGTAACGATCCGGTCGTGGTCGCTGCGACCCAGATTGCTAGGATACTGGACTAGGCCTAGTACCTTTCCCAAATTTTAAGGCCATTCTATAACTACATAGTACATTGCCGTACAGTACCTATAGGTCCGTCACACACACCTACCCGAACTTCTCATCGTTTCCGATTTAACATGATTTTTGCGCCAACCCAGCCCCCCACCCCCGCCCTGCCGTTTTCGGTGGCACCCTGCCCATCCGTTTGCCGAGGGGGGGGAGGTAGCGAATTTGGGGATCTCGCCAGCCTCTTAGAACTTGTTACATCAAACCTGCGCTGGAAATGCCTTCAACATCACTCACCCGCTCGGCTGTCCCTCTCGAAGGCATAGGCTAAAGGTAATGCTATTTGATATAGCATGCTTCATAAGGCAGCAATTCCGAGCGCCGTGGTGTGTACTGGTCTAGCTCTACTCACGGGCAGCGGTCTTCATGGAATATATCACCACCGGAGACGGCAACGCTGTGCGCAAGAATTTCATTCTGCTTGCAAAGCGTGCTTTGGCGACTTCGATGTGCGAGAGGCCCAAGATATTTTTGAACGTTGGCGCATGGAATTCCCTAGGTGCCGTTGTTCCATAGAGGAGCTCATCGCTGCCGTGCTCAAAGAGGTGACAGAAGACAAGGAATTGGATAGGGACAATTTGACAGTTTTTTGTCGTCACTTTCTTCAAAGCCTCGATCGAAACAACGATGGCTACCTCAGTTTTGCGGAGGTGCTTATTGGCCTTAGTATTGCTTCGTGTGGAACTGTCGAAGAGAAGATTGTTTTGTTTTGGCTTTCAAACTGTTTGATGCCGACAACGACGGCATGATGGATTTCCAGGAAGTCGAAAGAGCTGCCGCGCTCGTCCGATCCGCATATTCCGACAGAGATAACAGTCAGATATCACGCAGTGAATCTGTGCCCAGTATAAACACATCAGTTTGCACCTCTCTTAGTTCTGTTAAGGACGGGCGGATAAAGTACCAAGACTACTTCAATCACGCGCAGGAGTGCCCTGTACTGAAGAGCTTGCTTTCCCTGGACAAAACGATCTCCTCGTTTAACAAGAAGCCATGTCAGCGAGCAGCGTTACAGCTTTTCAGTGCACTGTCTGCAGCCCAAGATTCGCTCGACGATGACACGGGGTCTGCCACAGAGGTGGAGCATGACGAGCCTTCACCGCAAGCGATAGCATATCAATTTTTCAGAGCGTCCTGTTTCGGAAAAGCTATCAGCAAAGTCGCTCTAGGTACTACTTTATTCAACCGTTCACGTGGGAAGTGCTCACGTTTGTTTCGGTGCATTTGCCATAGGAGAGCCTCACCACAACTTGTCAACTAACTTCGGCGCTACTTCAACATCTTAGCGGTCAGGCGTTGTGTATTCTCCAACGCCATTTGAACAACTTGCGTGGCGGCGTTAGGTGCGAGGCTAGTGCAACAACTTGCCTGTGCTTCTCCGCAGAGTTTGGGGCAGAGCAACTTTTACTTTATAGCCTTCGTGTAAAAAAATGGAAAGCGTTTGCGTTTGTTAAGACCGGGACTTTTTATTGGATGCTCGCGCGCGTGCTGAGAAGCCTCCTTGGGGCTTTTGCAGGGGAGTATTTTGGATTGCCGGAGGCTGAAGATGTCTTGACAGAGTTCCTTGCGTTGATATCCTTCAGAGACATGCAGATGGATACTGCTATTCGAAAGTTAGTTACGTATGCAGGCTTGCCGGGCGAGTCTCAGAAGCTTGATCAGATCATGTCGGCCTTTTCTGTGGCTTATCATCGAGACAACAATGTGCTTTGGCCAAATGTCAGTGTCGTGAATTACATCGCTTTCGCACTGGTGATGATGAATATAAACGTCCACAGTGCAGGTGATGTCTCCCCCAAGTTGCTGTTCACAACATGTGGCCGACCGCTTTTGCTTGCATGGACCACCGTTCACACTGATCTGCTGAAGTAAGTGATTCGGAAACACTTTGTGTCATGCACGTGCGCGCAGATGTGGACAACAAGATGTCATGTTCTGACTTCAAAGCTGTCGTCTACGACGAATGCTATTGTTCTGGTGGATATGAAGTGGACATGACGATCATTGAAGGACTCTATTCCCGTGTAATTGAGAAGAAAATGTTCTTCTCCTCAGCTGTCTCCACTTCTGCTGTATTGCCGGAAGTCTCACAAAATGTGCGCTTGAGCGGGGTTTTGTCGGTTTATTTGTTTAACTGCTTAAAAATGTCGTTACGGCAATCTCGCACCTCTCACACAGCGCAATGACTAGGAAGCCACGAGAGGTGAAAGCTGCGACCTCAACAAATGCTTCTCTAAGAAAAGGCTATGCATATTTTGGAATTTCCCTATTTCAGTCTTTAGCAGTTGGTCTTGACTTGAAGAAAAGTGCACATTGGATCCGAATGCGCCTGCCTCCTATCTCTACACCACGGAGAACTAGCAAGTTGCCAACTTTCCATCTGCGAGGGAATCCATTCATCCCGCCTGTACCATCACGATGACTCTGGTAGTGTATCAAGCACAACTTGATCTTCGACTGCAGCTGCCTACCTACTTGATTTTATTTCGCAACAGAACTCTGACAGGCATGAAGGGCGCATTAGGAATCTTGTGGCACCATTTAAATCCAAGGTTGGGCCCAGCGATCATACTGGTGCTAGAATTTCGGTAGACACTTCGAAAGTATCGAAAACCTGATAAAACTGAGAAGAATATTGATAACACAGTCAGAACAGAAGCGTGGTATTTTGTGAAGAAGAATGTGATAGTGATAACAAGTAAGGACCCCCTTCCCGCGACTTGAGCTCTTGGATGTACACTGCACCTTCATAATAGGTGAAATTTTACAACTCAAGATAGCCTGATGATTGCTAATATGTTGATAATAATCAATGTAAAACTAAAATCAATCCATTTCGACAACTGTGGCCTCCTATTCAGTCAACAACATTGATAACAAGTTAACCACTAACCATCAATAACAGACATACACAAGGTGGACGTAGTTAACACGTGATACCCATATCATCATATCCAATATGTTGAGTAGTCGAGGAGGATTGTGTATATATGTATATCATTGCATCCAACTTTTATGTTAAAACAGAGATTCACAAACAGAACTGTTCGTAGTTTTTGGTGGTTAAACACTGCTACGTATTGATTATGAGCCTATATAATGGTATTGGGCTCTTCGAATCCATCAACGAATGCTCGATGGTGCCCTCTACAATGTTATTGTGAAGATCGCAGTGCAAGAAGCCGCCAACGATTTAGAATATCAACCTCTTTATACTCCTGCGGTGGTTGCATATTGCAGCGACCATTCCCTAAAAGCTGCCTAGCAATATATCTTAGCTAAGTTTGGTTTTAGCTAATTCCTTCGCATGCGCCGTCAACCATACTAATATATAACAATGATGTGCAACTACAAATTTATGACACACGAGGTAGGCGGTTTTCTATATTTCCATATCAAGGGGCACAGACGTCATCAGCATCTCCATATCGTCGCCATCATCTAAGGCAGCTAACCAACAGGCAACCGTCACAACATGCACACGGTTTTCTTCTTGCCCTTCTTTACCGCAAGCCCCGGGGGGAGGAGCACATCGCACCATCGCTTAAGGGAAAGGGGGGAGGTCAGGGTCTTCCACTACTCGAAATGGAGTCGGGGAAGAGGAACCCGCGCTGCAGACTCTGAGGGGGGGGACACGGAATGTTGGGATTTCTGTACTCCTCGACAATGCCAGTATTTGAATTTTCCGCGTGCGGCACATATGATTACTCGTAACAGAGGGTACACTAAACGCCCGTGTGTCCCCACTCACGCATTTTGGGTAATGGGCACCTCCCCTTGCTCGTGCGGCGTGTTGTCCCCCCCGCTCAAAGCTCCGCATGTGGTCCGTGTCCCCCTCTCGCACGTGGGACCCCTGCCATCTCGGCTTGCTCTCGCTCAACCATATAGCGTAAAATCGTGTATATTTGTTGTATTATCCTCAGATGGTTATCGATAGGCGCCTAAATGTCGGTCCCTTCACCAATGAGGGATTCCCGCTGAAACAGGCAATGCCGCACTCTATCGCTTGCGTGCGCGAGCAGCCAAATAGACGTTTGTCTACCACACTATATGAGTCGTTACGACTACAAGCGGGGTCATGGGGGTTTGCACTGAGCCACAGCCAAGACTAACCTTTCCCGATTACCATCGCTGCGTGGGGGTTTATAAAGCCATGCACCATCGCGGATACACCGGTTTGACTGGGACACTACGAGGATACGAGATGTCAAGTTATTGAACGTTTTCAATTGCATGGATATGGGGTGTGTAATAATCAAGTTGCTCGCATGTAGCTCAGTGGAATAGCGTAGAGCGATCGCACTAGTGAGCGATAGATCACAGGTTCGAGTCCTGCCGGGAGCGCGTTTTCTTTTTTCTCTCCTCCTATTTGGGTACCAAATCGGGGTAGCATAATGATTCGGGAATAGAAAAGTGCAAAATGGGGAATAGAAATTTCAATCTGTTTTTGGGGAATAGGTTTGTGACACATGCATATGCGTCTAAAATTTTGCGTTAAAATTTTTAATAATGCGTTTAAATTTTTTCCCCCCACCCATCTGTTCACTTTCGTTTTGCAAACATGAGGAAGCCTCCGAAAAAGTACACTAGGGTGTGCCTTTCTTGCGATAATGGCGGGCGTCGTTGTACTAGACATGCCACGCGTGTTCACCGCACACAGGAACACCCTTTCTTACACTTAACCGCCTTAAACGGCACAGGGCTTGATACCTATGTCGAGAATTGTGGCTTTCGATTCAAGCATACAGAGTCGGTAAAGGTATGGGAAAGTCAAGATAGGGACCGTACCCCTATTTGGGACTTTCAAAACGATTATGTGTATATAGAACACACGGAGGGTATGCCTTGGGGCAAGCTTGTTCCAAGTCGAGGAAACTTCAACTACCTACCTTGCCAACGACACTTGCTTACGGGCTCGTTTCCTCCATTTCATTACAATAACGTCGTCGCGAACTGGCAAATGCAAGACATTATGCAGCCGTTCCTAAACGTGCTTATGTCGAAGCGTGCGTTCAACGCTCAGTCCCTATCCCGAGCTTTGTATTGGTTTTGCTTGATTGCATGCCGTGAGCATCGCAGTGCGCACTATTGTTGTGCGGGCTCGCAAATTACTATCCGGCAGAAAGGTACTACACTTTGCAAGCTTTGCAACTCTTGCGCTACTATGATCTTAGCGCATGACAAGTTTGCCGCTCTTCGGTGTGAATGGTGTTCTATTAATACGGATACAGGAGTGAGTTCAACTAAGTTTTGTCGGGTAGACTGTGGAGAGGGCTTGAGCCCGGAATACTTTGAAGACAACTTCTCCCCACGGATACTAGTTCTTTAGATATAGGTAGGCGGCCAAAATATAGGATCTTCCTTCTTCTGTGTACGATCGTACATTTTGTAGAAGGTTACACAATACTGTAGCGCACTCCTATGAAACCCGCAGAATTGATCCTATGCTTGCACCTTGCGTCCGATTTAAACACTTTATGCGTGTCAAAAAAACACTTCACTTCGTCGCTGTACGGCGACTCTACCTCGTAAACGGCATTTTCAAACCTCCCTAGGAATATGTTGTATTGGTGCGACACGTCGTGCTTGTCTGTGTGCCTACCTACCTCGCACATGTCGCTCATCATGCACGATACGTACAAACACCAATCCCCGTGGACGCCGTGGTAATTAGCATCAATACACTTCAATAGTTCCCCGGCTAGCATAAAGATCTCCTTCTTCCAATATGGGTTGCTCTTCGAAACTAGAGGGTCGTCTAGATATACGCCTCTGTTCTTGAAAAAAGGATGCTTCAAGCTAAACGCAGACGTCCCGTCCTTCTTCTTGGAGAATCCCCACTGTTGCGCAGTTCTCCCCATGTTGAACCACCAACCAAGATTCCAACCCACCTTCGGAGCCGCGCCTTCTTGTTCATCGCGGTCGTCCTTTTTGTCGCGCCTCTCGATGCGCTTGCACGTTTCAGCATGCAACACGGATTCTAGCTCTCCGCACAACGCTTTGAACCTAGGCGAGTCGCTAATTGGAAGTCGCTTGCGCCTGTTTCCGCGATTCCCACAATATTATCCCTCTAGTCAAGAAAGAGGCCACGGTAAAAGCTTCACCATCATACATATAAGGTGCGTTCCCCTTGCTTTCCATTCCCTTGTAAAGATGTGTGCGGAACTCTTGGGCTTTTGTTGCTATCATTTCTTTCGCTTCTTCTGAGTTGAAAAAAACGTACCACGCTTCCACGTCTCCTAAGCTGCGGTCATACCCGGGGTATTTCGCAGGGGGTAACAAGATCTTCAAAGCTAACTTGTTAAAACATTCAGCTCTGTTATCTCCCACCACTGGTCGCTCGAAAGAATGCAACAATTTCAAGCATACCACGGACGCCTTTGAATTAAGGCAAGCTGCTAATAACGGTTCGCACAAACCTCTAGCATAAGGTAAAGACGACACAATTACGTCAATCTTCGGTTTGAAAAGTTCCCAGTCTATTATTGCTAAATCAAGTTTTCTTATCCCTTTTGCAGGCTTGTGATCGCTCAGGAAAATTGTCTTGGGCTTGAACGCCACAAGATTCTCGTAAACATATCGCGGTGCTTGTCCGCAGTAGAAATCAAATATCCTTAGGCCTTTGAAACTTTCTTTGAAAAAAGCTAGTAGTGGTGTGTATTGCCCTTTAAGAGTGGGATAAAAACTTGTAGACTTGCAACACTTGCGTGGTAAATCAATTGTAAATGGATAACTTGAAAGGCGCGCACACCTCGTTGATAGCGCACTTCGCTTTCTTTTTGTTGGCATTTTGTGTGCCACTTCTGCCTCTACATCTTGCAACTCCTCATGCTCACGCTCTATCTCTAGCTCTGGTTCGGGCATCTCCACATGCGTTGCCTCCTCCTCCGGTACTTCATCTAACTCTTGAGCCTCTGACACCATCTCAGATATCGCGCATCTTGTTATCTTGTCTACCCACTTGTCGAATGCGAGAACTCGACTATGCTTGGCACAACATGTGCCAACACCACATGTCGTGCCAAGCGCGGCGCTCTCCACAGGGCGAACCATCAACAGTGCTTTGAACACCAATGATATTCCCCCCTGGTTAATCGAATACGTATCCACTCGCATCGTTTTCCACGACCATGGAAACGCCGAGGATGGGAAAATAAAATCGACAGAGATCTTCACCTCCCTTGTGTCGTACAAGTTGTGCGCTAAGTGCGCTAAAACTTGTCAAAGGATGGTGCAGCCTCTCGAGAGGCACGAGCGCAATGCAAGTTTGAATATTTATGAACGTTTGAACGTCGAGTTCGAGCTAATATAGAATATAACGAATTAGCACAGACTAGTAACGATAACGAGCAAGTAAAACAAATAATATTCGTTTGCAAAAACAAGTAATAATATGCATAAACTTTTAAATGTTCATGTTTATTCACCTATTGAGCTAGTGTCCAAGCATGGCATACACGTCTTGAAAGTAAAGCATTTTGTAAGCCTATTATGTACGCATTCGCTTGGCTCGTTCCTTCCCTACGGGTCCCTTCGCGGCTTTGTCTAAGGCTTTCTCAACATCGCGTGCCAAAACCTTCAGGACTTTCTTATGCTCCTCGTCCACCGTGTTGGTGAGGTCTGTGCCCGCTAGAAAGTACTTCACGAACTCCTTCGTAACGAAGTCGAGATAACCCCAATGCATGTAAGGCCGAGTTCACGGGGTTCAGCTGAACATCAGGGTCGTAGGACGCCACGCCCTTCAACGCCAAGTTGGCGGAGAACACCACCCGGGGCGTGCCATCCGCGTTGGTCACCCCTTGGTGTACCCCTCCCACCACCGCGCAGTCGCCCAATCCCACTTTATCCTTTCCCCCAACGTTCGTCGCATACGCGTCGAGGGTTTCCTTCGAGAGCATGAGGGCGCGCTGCTCGTGGAATTGGACATCGCAGTTGAGTTGCAACCTCTCTTGCGTCGATTGGCCTAGGAGCTCAACCGACGCGTCGAAGGACGGTGTTGGTGCACAACACAACCTTGTTGGGGATGATGGGCCAAGGTAGGCCACAATGGCCAAGTGATGAGGGCGTTCGGTGAGAGGTTGGTTAAGTGGCTGGTCCAAGTGCCAAGGTTGCCACCCGGTAAGGGTGGAGAGGACCGTATTAGGCGCCCCCTGAATCTCCCGAACGAGATTGTCGTTGATTAAGAATGCTTGATTCTCGATTGTGTACTCCTTACGAAGATTTTCCATAACCTTCGTTTCCAACTCGTGTACGAAGACGTTCAAGTGCTTTCGATCTTCGTCTGTGAGATATTGCTCGTAGAAGTCGGTCTGCACTCCCCCCCCCCGTGTTTCGCGGACTCGTGAAACACCTCCAGCTTTCCTCCAGTGAGGGTTACCACCCCAGGAGGAAGATTTTTCCAGTCCGGGACCTTGTTCACGGCCTCCCCCCACATACCCGAATACCGCCTTTCCAGATGTTCTCGCGACTCGTCTGGTAAAGACACCACGAAGGTGTTAGCGAAACCTATAGCTCGCGTA
>LGRX02029100.1:0-24091 GCA_001247695.2 Cymbomonas tetramitiformis | reverse complement strand
ATCCATCCCATCGAATTTGCCAAACATGTCAGCGCAGCAGGTGGGCACACCAACCCCCACGTCACTACGTCACCAGAGCAGGTCGGCAGTGGAATGCAAGAGGAACTTGAGTTGGGATCCCTTCGTTAGTTCTGACGTTTGAAGAATATCACCGATTTTCCTGTGCTACCACTTCTTCGGCATATATCACCACTTTTCGGCTTATCAGAGTCTTCGGGGGCGCTGATGCTGGCTGTTCGGGTGAGGAGAGGGGATGGCGGTGGTTATTGTTTTGAGCAGAGTCCCACTGCTCAATTAGAGGATGCCCAAGCTCCAATGGTCAGTACTTCACAAGCACCCACTGAAGGATGAACGGCTTGCCTTGAGTAGAATGCATGTTGGCAATTGTGGCGCGGATCAGGCATGTGCACTGAGCGCCTATGCCAGAACGCATCGCCTTCAGAATAGACAGTGTAATTGACAGGACAAGTGGATTCCACTACCGCAAGTATCTACGTTATCGCAAGCAGTTTTAGGCATGCTTGCTGTCCCTGCACCCAGTGAGAATCAAAGCTTTAAGGTGCTTCTATTGCTCCCGTCCTATCAAATCTCATCCCATCTTCCTCCTACATTGCCCTCCTCAACAAGCCCCATGTCCTCTTCAGTGCCATCCTCCTCCATGTACCACGCCCCTTCGATTGCTTATGGATCGCAACCCAGCAATTGCTTGTACAAGCTAAACAGTGACATATGGCATGGTTGTATTTTTCCCTTGCTGTCGGCACATATGACCTGCATCCCATTATATATTCCCTCGTCGTCATTCGGATAGCATATTACCTTTGCAATGGCCCCTGAGGCCATTCCCATAACATCCTAGCGCCGGTGATTCCCCCCATGGTATGGCAAGTGGGACACACCACATCTAGGGTAAGTAGTGCAGTTTTTGCGTATCACTGCGCGCAATGGCGTACCGTCTCCACTTCATCGATTTTAAATCTAAATCGTTATTAGGCCAAAATGGATACATTGAGAAACAACAAGTCTTTATCCATCCCGATGCCTAAAACAAATAAAGCAAATTAAGACAATGTTCCGCCCAAACCAGTGATGCAACAAAGATAAAACAACAGAGCAGTTACTGATCAATTCCAGCCTTGCACATGGCTGCATGTGCAAAAAAACAAAGGAAAGCAGGATCGGGCCGATCATAATCGCACTGCGTGGCGGCTAGGTATGGCTTATCCAGCTCATAACAAGATTTGGGGATGGCAAGTGTCAAGGGAATCATGGCTGTACGTGCAGAGGGCAGTGTTGGCGCTAGTGCTGGTGGTAGTGGACATGGTGGGGCTTTAGGCCTTCGGCGCCGAAAAGGCCGCGGGGGGCTTTGGGTCAAAACCCCCAAAAGATTTCCGGGCCATTTTTTGGAAATTCAACACCCTATAAGACCGGTATGACGTTATGATATGGCGCACGCGATAGTGAATATTCTTGGTAATCATAACCACCATAACGGCCTTACGTGCGAACGCTAGCTGTTATCGCATATCTATGCCGTAGGTCAAGCTGATAGCAATATAAACCGTGAGTGATGTACATCATACAAGTAGTATTGCATGCACAAAAACTCGTGCGACATCCGAGTTGGAGTCGCCGCAGATTGGTCGTTGATGAATGATGTGGCAGTGTATGCAATATAATTCAGGCACGGTGCAAAAATAAAAGTGGCAATAGAATCCATGTAAGCATACTTGTATCAATTATTAATAACAGTATTCTAGAAGGTATAAGCATAGCGATGATCAATTTGAATTCAATATTCAGGCTATGTTTGCAAGTATGCTCAGGTGTGTACGTGTAAACTAGTTCGGTCCAATCGAGTATTGAGTTATTTTACCGTTATGCTCTCTTTCGTGGTGCCCGCAACCAGCCGTTTCTAATGTTTAACAGGTTAGAATGCATAGCACAGACTTTAAAAAAACGCCGCTCCACACCCGCGGTGGCCAAGAATGTGTCGTGCCATTTTGTCTCGGTTGGTGAGTGTGAGTGAGTGTTCCACCAGTTTTGCAAATCAATATCGGGTTTAGCATCAG
Source organism: Cymbomonas tetramitiformis (assembly GCA_001247695.2). NCBI lineage: Eukaryota > Viridiplantae > Chlorophyta > Pyramimonadophyceae > Pyramimonadales > Pyramimonadaceae > Cymbomonas > Cymbomonas tetramitiformis. The sequence continues at coordinate 22,019 of LGRX02029100.1, read as the reverse complement.
CGTGAAAGACAAGTACATGGCTAATACATCAAACTCCTCTATTGGTATTACCTCAGGGGCCTCATCTCCGCCCTCGGCATGGCATAATAAATTCGAACGATTTTACAGTAGTATGGCACACCGTACCATCGATCTTCCATCATCGAACTCAAGTACTTTAATCGGCCAATGGCATCCACAAAACTCGAGTGGGCAGGATCGATGGATATAGTGCACGATATAATAATATTGATATTGTTATGCACAGACCATTACGCGAGTTCGCATTTCGATAGATCAGGCTGACAATGTGTGGCGCACAATGTGTGGTGGTAAGCCACAGTGAATAATATAATAGATCGGGCTGAAAGCAGTTGCGGTAAATAATATGCTCGGAGCACAAACTAGTAATGCGGCGGTAACATTGTTGGTTTTGGCATGCTTGTTTGACTCTTGCCGTCGCATTCTCACACATGTGTGCATACTTGGCCCCGCCAAGTAAATGCCGATAGAGTGAAATACGTGGCGATATACAGGCATGTGGGTGCTTACATACTTCTATTATTCAATTGAAGTATTTATTTTCCTACAAACATACCGAGCATCGGATCCCACCCCGCGAAAACTACAATTCGATTAAATATTAGAGCAATCCCGCCCTCCGAAGTTTTGAATGCGCGCGCGTTTGGGACTGTTATATATAACTCTAAAAATCTCAGCTCGACGGGGCAATCCGCTTGATGAGCATGTTTTGTGTCATGCGCGCATAGACATGCACAGAATGTCGCGGGTGGGCTACAACATCATATTTAACATCCCCCCAACATATTTAGTAGCATCCCACTTCACTGCACCTTATACATACCTGTATGTAAGCCAGAGTGAATACTATAATTATACATTATATCACTCTAAAAATACCACCACACCGAATACAAATGTATTGATATGACACCATATATTAGAGGCATCCATGATCACCCAGACCGTGACAAACACGACGCTTATCCCGGCGCGACGGGGCCTACGAGACTCGTGGAATGCGGTACATCGTCGTGTGACTAACATCTGATGCATGTGCGAGACGATGTATCACTGCGTCGAAGTGCGCACCGTGGAGAAACACAATTTTCAGCCTACGTCGCACGCCGTAGCGGTATGATGTATGCAGAGTTATCGTACCGCAACCCTTCTCGCACAACGACTAACCAAGCTATACAACAATCCGAAAAGGGTATGCACCACCGTTATGATTCGATCCTGAGTGGGGCTTTGGAACCCACTCGCTCGTTTCCACACTACGATAATGAGATAGCGCGCGTGTGTCAAGCCTGTTATACAGCTTGACCTGCCGTATTATGTCGCCATCTCGTGATTCGAACCTCCTTGGTGCATCGCACCATAATAATTATAAGTTTATAACGGGTATTTTGTATAATATATTTATATATAATTTTATACTGAATGGATTTCGAACGGTATGTAGTCTATAATCTCACGGTGTATGCCATAATTATGTATCAAAGCACACACTTGATAGTACAGATCGGCAATGATAGCGTCGGTGGTGATACTGATATTATTATTATTATTACACAATAATAATAGTAATAAAAAGTAAAAATAATCCGTATAACGTAGGAGGAACGTATATTATTTTCATTGTCATTATTTGCCACATTAATATTATTGATAATACTGTAATACTATTACTATTATACATATTATTATTATATTATTATTATTGCCATCACTACTAATGCTAATGATACTATTAGATTATTATTATTATTAATAATAGTAATGAAAATAAAAATAATCGTATAACGTAGGAGGAACGTATAGAACGTATATCGTAGGTAAAAATTACAGAGATTGAGAAATGATACTATAATCACGTAATAGTTGCGAGATGCTGATATGTACAACATATGCATAATCATATATGATCGCACACGTGCCAGACGCTATAAAAATTATCATATGCGTTCACACAATTATTCTATACATGCGTATGTAGATCAGGAATTGTCTACTGAATTGAGTGCATTCATCTCTACTTCACTAAGAACCATATCTGAAAAATCTAGCTGCTGATGGGTGACATTTACGAAACGACCGATATCGTGAATGCTTGCAGACACGCTTGCGGCGGATGCGCCTGCGCCTGCGGATGTGCCTGCACCTGAAGCGTCGTTTTGTGCGGATCTCGGTTCAAAAGCCATTTGCTTCAGATCTTCAAGGGAATGATTTGGGTATGTACCTGGTATTATGCGCCTGCGCCTGCGGATGCGCCTGCGGATGCGCCTGCACCTGAAGCGTCGTTGCGCTGAAATTTGCGATGATCGATGATGCATAAACGCAGTGGCAATTCATGCAGACATTTATTCTGAGTATATGAATTGTGTGGACGCGCATGCATGCTACAATTATAAAAACACGCAAGTGGCACAACGTGCTTCCTTTTAATAGACATTTATATTTGCAGACGGCGTGCTCACGTGTCGCGATGAGATCTAGCGGGCTCCTTTTTACATCGTCTGCATGTCAAACACGCATGGTGCAATTATGAAATATATCTGCCTACAACTCGCTTCCTGTATCGCAACTGTCGAGCCTGCGTGTCGGTTGGGATGCATCCAACGGGATATCTGCTAGGACGCCATGCGAATGGAGACGATACGCATTTAAATTCAGCCATTGGCACTACCATGCGAGTATAAAATGTCAATCATGACAATCAAGCACATATATTCAAGCAAATGCGCAGATGGCATCACGATATGCAAGTGTGGCATTTGCGATACAGGAAGCGAGTTGTGAGCGTGTGCTTGTGCGAATGGGGTATATGCATAGCAGTGATTACTTGTGCTTAGATACAATTTATTCAATAATTGGAAATCCCTCAGATGGGATGCTTCGCTGACAAGTGGCATTACCAATTTATACACCTGTGTGATAAGATCAGATTCTACGCTACGGACACGTTCATGAATGTACATCGGAATATCCGATATATATATAAATTGAATAATCGTCATTCGGGAGGCATAGTCAGCCACGTCGGCTGATTATGAAAAACAACGCAACACCCGATAATTATGTAGAGTATAGTCACCTACATGCATGTACTTTTGTGCACCGTCGGTGCGTATTTTCTATTTTTTATTTTCGTATACCTGAAACCCAGCGTATATCATGACATATGCAAATGATGATAACTAACTGTCATGGTCACTCATCATCGTTTATGAAATAATTATATAGCAGCATAACACTAGGTTTTCTAAAACCTCTTACCCGTTATACGGCGCGGCGGGGTTTCGGGGTTGTAACCTGGGTTATAAAAAATAACCTTTTGGCGACGAAAAAATAGCTTTTTTTCGTGTTAGAAAACCGGGTTTTTATTACTTGAAAACCCCCGTTGTATTTTATGGAAACCCCGGTTATTTTCGTGTAAAATAACCCGGTTGTTTTATAAAATATGGGATGGAGTGCATGGTTTTCAAAATTTACCGGATTTCGCATAGCGGTGAAACGGTTCGAGATGAAATATGCAACATCCTCTCAGAGAAGTTTCTCGCCTCTCGCCAGAGAGAGTTGCTACGGCAGCCGCTGGCAGACTTGCCCCAACCTTAAAGGCAGAAACAGAGGAGTCGGAGCCTGAGGATGTGGACGAGGAGGCAGAGGGTGAAGCGCATAGTGCGACTGCCAGCACGAGGTGGTGCGACTACTAGGTCTGGTAGGGCAATTCGAAGGCCCGGTAGCCTTTTATCCTTCTATGGTGAATAGATAACACGAACGAACACCTCTGCACAAAGGAGTGAATAGCTATATAGCCGAGTAACATAATTACTATTGTATACTTGTAAGTGGCTACTGCCCAAATTCAAAGTCCTCCCACAAGGACTAGTGCGTAATGGTGGCATTGGTCACGAAATCGAATATTTCAAGCACATACCACAGCCACGCATCATATGTATGAGTTGAATGAATTTACTTCCCTATTTGGACGACCTATAGGTGGCCTTAGCTGTATTTTTAGATGGCACGCTTCGAGGGTCTGTTTTTGCAAAAGTCGTCGTAAAAACGGTGGTCCTTGCACAAGGACCATCCCCTTATAGCATTTTGAAGGCCGCATGGGGGCCTCGTAGTGGTACTCATGGTGATATATCTTGACTTTATGACCAAATATGAAAATTTAGTGGGATGCTTCGGTCTCTAGACGCCATTTCCGCTCCGTTGCAACATGGCGCATGCCGAACCCCAAGCGAATTCCCAAATATTCGAATTTCGCACTTCAGAATTTGTTGCTTAGCCATCTTAGACAATTAATTCCAGTCGCATGATTCGATGCGTTTGGATGATGTAAAGCTTTCAGAAATTCACAGTGTGTATATTGTTGAAGGTTTGATGTGTCACATACACCAAGGGCATCAGTTATGCTTTTTCCCAAACGAGCATTTCGTTGTGTACGCCGGACTACATGTCATTACCAAAATGTTCGCACCAAAATGCTCGCAAAACGCACGGGTGAAATGATACATTAAAAACAGCCAATATGCTCATTCCAAGCAGGCCTATCGCCCAAATATCATTGGAACATCAATGTTAGGTTGATATGATCGCATCCACACTGGTCGAGTCATGATATACTGTTGGTAAAAAATTCGGTAAGATGAGGCACCATTTTGACAGATTTTGAAGATTCAAAAAAATGCATTTTGAAATAATATTCAATAAAATGCATTTTGAGACAAATGTCTTTCCCCCCTACGTTTCCAGACGGGTCCAATACACGTGTTGAACACGTATTGGAGGCATATTGTAGGCATATTGAAGACGGTATGCTAATATCTGGACATTCCAATACACGTGTAACATATTGGCCAAACTATTGAACCGCGATCAGCCTGGACACAACGACAATGAGTATGCTAGCATGGGCACCCAAATGGTGTCAGACTCACCCACTAGCACTTGATATCATCTAAGGAAGGGTCTAGCGTTATGGGGACAAGTTTTCACGGCATTTGGACGCGTATCGCAGAAGTCGGTTCTGGGGCGGGGCTTTATGAATTGGGGCCCCGATGTATTGAAATAAGGCAAAACGATTGGAGGGGTGTTCAATATGTCTGCAACTGCCTGCAACACACGTATTGAACATGTGTTGAACACATGCTGAAACATTCACGCATAAGGAATCGTTCAATACATGTGCAATATGTCTACGATCAGATGAATCATTCAACACGTTTGCAATATATGTGTTGAACACATATTGAAACATTCACTCATGCAGAATATCTTTAATACATGTGCAATATGTCTACAATCAGAGTGAACTATGCAACACATGACTGCAGGGGTAAAGGGGTAAAACCCCCCTGCTGCTCACATATTGCATAATACTTACAATATATTACAGGTATATCAAATGTGTACAGAGGCACTACTATGCGTCATCACACTTTCTGCAGTACCACATTCCAGTGGGGATGTCGGTGAGCCCTGCGCATCGCTCGTGCATAGCCTCTTTGCAGCCTGCCCTCTCACACAGAAGGAGCTCGCCACCGACTCTACACTTCCCGCATGTGTCAAAGTGGCCATCACTACCTACGGGCCTATCAACGAGTGCAAGTTGCTCCATATTGCGGTCGCTCATATCAAGTATCACCGCTGAATCCATGCAGGGGTGTTTGACTATCACTACTTGCGCCTGGACTTGATTGGCCAGTAGGTAGGGCTCTCGGTTGTCCATAGTGTACTTGGAGGTGTCCCATGGGTTGAAGGTGTAGTAAGCCTTGGACACCTTGTCCACGCCGAGGATGGAGTTCTTCAGCTTGAAGCTTGCGATCTGAGCTTCCGTGGGCACGGGTAGCCAATCACACTTTAAAAAAAGTGTAGAGCACACAGCCAATGGTAACCCGCAGAATGGCGTTGATGATACCATACCTGCGCACGAAATGTTCAATGTTTTTGTAATATACGTACAACATATCCTTAGTATGTTGGGGACGTATTGCATGTATGTTGCAGAGATATACGAAAAGGCAAAGAAGCATGCAAACTGGTGGTTGAGGTCGTACCTGTCCTCCCACTATTCATCGGCATCGGCATCATCCTTGGGGAAGGATGCGCGGACGAAACACTGGGTTGTCACTTTCCCTTTGTCCCCGTCTCTAGTGCGATAGAAGACACCGCCGATGTTCACCTTGTTGTACTTCAGGGCGTGGTATCGAAGTGTTTTTGGCGTATTGATATTTTTTCGATATCGCAAAAATCATATTGATCAATATCAATATATCGGCTAAGGGTATTGATCAATATCAATATATTCCAGCCGTATATCAATCAATATCAATATTCCAAGGTTGAATATCAATCAATATCAATATTCTAAGCGGGAATATCAATCAATATCAATATGTTACCCGTTCTCACAATATATCAATATATTGATATATTACTGGAATATCCTAGTTCACTAGATATCAGAAACTCCCGAACTGTGTGGATAAACTCTTAAGATAAATAAACCCTAAGCTAGATATACCCGGAACGGTCTCGGACGGTTTCGGAGTCTAGCCTACCTGTGACACAGCGTGTGTCACAGCACGAACCTATAAATCAGTCAGCAGTCCAGTGTTGGCCTAGGAGTCTGTCATAGGGGCCTGACCGGGACTCCCAGTCAGGGCTGCCTATACATATTTCAGCACACCACCCCAGCACTGTGGGTGGTGACTGTCTAGGAGAGTCAGATAATGTAAGATAAGTTAGGGCAGGAGCCAGGTTGATAGACCTAACTGCAAATCCAACTGTGCAATTCTGAAACACAAATTGGAAACCCTCTAGCTAGCACAGGTGCAGAAACCTACGGGCATTGTGCACCCGCTAAACAACTGAAAGGCACCGAGCTAGCAAGCCAGAATATAACTTGTAGATGTCAAAAGCAAAAGCATAAACCAGAAAATTGTTGAAGTCGCCGGAGTTCCGCACACCACCATGTTGGTGTGCATCCAGAGTGAACAAGAAGTCAATCGACAGCACCAAAGTAGCCAGCGGTGGTCTCAATCAAGTCCGACCCGAAGGGAGGGTTCCCGAAAGGACCTCTCCCATGTAGAGCCACACCGCAGAAGAATGCCATGTCGAAGCTCAAATCTGCCTGAGCAAGATCCTGAAAGATGTCAGGGGGCTCAGGCGACTCAAGCGGTGGCACATTGTCAGCCACAAAGAAACCCTGAGCCGGGATCACGGATTCAACAAATTCATTCGTGGAGAAAATTGACGGAGTCTCCCAATCGCGATCACCACCAGCCAGGCGAAGGCAATCCCGCAGCCGACTGAGCATCGGGCACGGCTGCCACCCCCATGATCGAGATGCAAAGAACGAGGGAAAGGAGGAAAGGAATTCCCCACGGCCCAACCGTGGCAGGAAAGCCCCAGGGTGGCTTCCCACAACCGTAGGTCCTCTGCTCGTCCACGGGCGGCCCGGAAACATGATTGGCCGACGGAGGCGAACCCCGCGGCTTCAGCCGGAAGCTGCCGTCGGCAAAGTCCTCGTAGTCGTCGGTGTCGTAGCCGGTGAGGTCAACCGGCGCGATGGCGGCGTGGTTGACGGTCTGAACGAACCCAGGGAACTCACCGTCCGTCGTGGCAGTCACCCGCGCCGATTGAAGCGGCACGGGCTTCACATCCTCCTCCTGCGAGACAGGTATAGCAGGGGCCGGCACGGCGGATGCCGATGCCGCCGCACCACCTGCCGGAACCTGCTCCTCCGGCATGTTCCCCGCTGCCGCGGGGCCGCACACCAGAGCCGATGCATGCGGCTCGAGAACCGCCGGTGGTGGGAAGGATGCGTGGGTGTAGTGCACCTTGCAGTTTGCCGCGGCATGGACCTCCGCGGCGAGATCGTCCAGCCGCTGATGAATGTCGTCACCTGCGGGCTCGTCAGCAGGCTGCTGCGGCTCTACCGTGAAGCCGTAGGCGGACACGTCGATCCCGCCCACCGCACCCGCACAGAGTACCGCAGGCGGCCCGTACGTAGATGCCGCAGTGGCAAAAGCCTCGGCCCCATCATCCGCCGCCTGCTGGAACAGGGCACACATGGCCAATGCACGCACCCCCTCCGCGTCCTCCTCGTCGATGGGAATGCAGAATGCCGCGGCCGAGTGCGGGGGATGCTGACGCCCGCCCAACGGACAGTCGCGGTAGAAATGGTACTGCTCACCTTTCCCCGCCTTCTTGCACCTCCCGCAAAAGGGCTTCGCCTTCTGGTCGTCACGGTCGAAACCGACTGCAGGCAGCGGGTGCGTGCCGACACGGAATCCCCGCTGCGTACCGCGCTGCTGCTGCTGCCGCTGCTGACGCTGCGGCTGCTGCCGCTGCTGCTGCGCCGGCGGTGCGTCCGCCCCGCGTTGCTGCCGTAGCAAGTCTTGAAGCTCGTTGATCTTGTTGAGGAGGGCGCCGTACTCGGTGCTGGAGAGCTGCGCGGAGATGCCGCTCTTGCCCGAGACTGCCTTCCCCGCCCCAGTCTGCGCCCAAGCCTGATAGATCTCCACCACGAGGGAGCGGAGAGACGCCAAGGAGACATGCGCGAGATCGGCCGCGAGAGGATACCGCACCTTGACCGCAGTGTAGAACACTGGGTCCAGCCGGTTGTACAGCGAGAGCTTCCTGGTCTCCTCGGTGGGCGTCCAGTCCGTAGCTTTGTTATCCCGCACCAGACGCTGTTCCCGAGCCAAGATGGGCTGCGGGTCAGTGTCTGCGGGATAACGTAACGCGGCGTGCTCCTCCTGGTGCGACTCACGTAGCGCCACAGGTACACAGCCCTTGATGATGTCCACCAGGGCTCGCCGTCCATCACGGTCAGACGAGGCGTCGGTGCCAGTCAACCAGACGTAGGCGTTGCTGTGTTTCTCGACAACCAGAGCCAGAACGTCGTAGAGCAAGCCGTTGACCTTGGTCACCACACGAGCCAGAGGGTCGTCGAGGTCAAAGGATGCCAGCTCCAGCCCAGCCGAATGAAACTCCGTACGCAGCTGCACCACCAGCTCGGAGAGGAGGCCTGCGTCGTCCGTACCGCGGAAGTGGTGCTTCTTGTCCCCAAGGACATCCTCTCGGACACCCTTGGCCCATTGGCGGTGGAGTCGCGTTTTGTAGACGTCGTCAACCAGCTTGCTCTGCTCCTGCAAGTACTTCCTGGTCGCCACGTCTGCATCTTCGTTTGAATTCGGAGCGGGGTTCGGAACAGTTGGCGTACGCACCGTCGGACTGTTCCGAACTCCGTCTAATAGCCTCAGCGAGGCGTCGATGTCACTGTCCCTGTCCAGGGACTTCTTCGCTCGGGTTAACATACCCATACTCTGAAAAGCCAGAGGGGAGGTGGTACGCAGTCGCGCGGTTGGATGTGGTAGCGGAAAAATGGTAATGGCCAGCAGCGGAGAGGAGCTAAGAGAGCGGAGCGGCGAGGGGCACTCGAAGATGTCGTCGAAGTCGAAGGTGTCGCGAACACCAGCCCAGAAAACAGTAACCAGCAGGGCCAGTGCCGGTGCAAAACTGGATCTGAACATTGCTAAGACTAGTCCGTAACGAGGCGCGGTCCCCATAGCCGCCACTCCCAGTTGCTTACCGCAAACAACTCATACCATAAATCCTAGCCGCACCCAAACGCGCATGCGCGCACCACCTCTCCAAGCGGCCGTTTAGCCAATCATGGCCAAATCAGCAAGTGGAATAAAAGCGTGGATGGGGCCACGACCTACTGGAATATCCTAGTTCACTAGATATCGGAAACTCCCGAACTGTGTGGATAAACTCTCAAGATAAATAAACCCTAAGCTAGATATACCCGGAACGGTCTCGGACGGTTTCGGAGTCTAGCCTACCTGTGACACAGCGTGTGTCACAGCACGAACCTATAGATCAGTCATCAGTCCAGTGTTGGTCCTAGGAGTCTGTCATAGGGGCCTGACCGGGACTCCCAGTCAGGGCTGCCTATACAGATTTCAGCAAGCTCTGACCGCAGGTCAGGACTAGAGGACTCATTATTGTTTTGCCTTCGCAAGTGCTAGGTGGTTGTTCGCGTGCCAGTGCTAGACCGCTAAGACAGTTCTGCTCACAGTTTTGTACAATAATTCGTACTTTTGGTTATTATGTTGATCTTTTGATGAATATATTTTACTGCTGTTTGTATCTTTTTACAAAACAATAATGTCCTGCGCGGAGCGGCTTTTTATTTCAGTGCTAATTCAGAAGTAGAGACCCTTTGGCGACAAGTTCACAGCAGTTGGTAACAGCAGATTCGGGAGACAGGCGACTCCAGGGACACCCACGGTGTACTGGCGGACCCTCTTTCCTTTTTACACTTGGCGGTGCTCACACGGAAAAAGGCTCCCAGTGGCGGCGGCGGCGGATCAACGGTGAATTGCTACTTAATGAGTGGTTTACTATCTTGCAATATCCTCAGCCTGACCACCTTGTTCAACAGCGAATCCAGGGGCACCCACGGTGCACTGGCCTAACTGTAAACAAGTGTGCGTCACTAAGAGCTAATTAGCGACGGCATCAGCTTGGACACCGACAGCGACGGGGCGAATCAGCAGTGCATGACCACCTTTATGAGTAGTTCCTATCCTGCGGTCCCTCTAGTTGACCACCTTGTCCAAACGGTGAATCCAGGGACACCCCCGGTGTACTGGCCTAACTTGTAGGCAAGTGTGCGACCTAGAAGCTAATTAGCAGCGGCATCTGCCTGGGCTGACTAATTAGAAGTGGATCAGCAGTGAATCACTACCTGAATGAGTGGTCTTTTATCCTGCGGCTCCCTTGACGGTACCACCTTGCCTGACGGCGAATCCAGGGACACCCACGGTGTACTGGCCTAAGCTTGAAGCAGGGGTGTCTCCAGAAGAGAATTAGCAACGGCATCAGCCCTGAAGGCAAAGAGTGGGTCAGCTTTATATATTACTTACTGTTCTGGCAACGGTATTTGGTGAATTCAGGCACTTGACCACGGAGGGTGAGGCAGAGTTGAGCACCGCCGCTGTCCAGTCCTCAGAACGGGAGGCTCGGCGATTGGCTCGGGAGAGGAACACTCAGAGGCGGATCACTGGCTATATGAGCACAGGGGGATCGGCTCCAGAATCAAGTCCCTCGACACCAGTATCACCACCACCAGCAGCAGCAGCAGCATCAGCACTTGGAAGAGGAGTGGCAGCTTCAGTGCCTGCAGCCAACAATTTTCTTTTCGCACTCGATAGCTTAGACGATATGGACCAGGATGACAGAGACAGTGATGGACTTGATAAAACGGACTCGAAACTTCGCTACACTTGTGCCCGGAGGCACAGTGTGAGCCGATATGCCTATGCGTCCGTATGTGTGTCATCGGGGGTAATCTGGGATTGGCACGATGACAGTGAAATTGGGCTTGAAATCACGATGAGAATGAATACCAGATGTCCGGGGTATGACATGACACTATGACACTATGACTATGACTATGACAGTATGACAGTATGACACTATAGTAGTATGACAGTACTGTGGGGGGTGTCATCGTGGAACTCAGTCAGACCCTCGAAGAATGGTCAGATTCGCATCGGGGTTGAAAAGACAATGAAATCGAATATCAGATATTAAGGTTATGACAGTATGACAGTATGACAGTATGACGCTATGACGTATGACAGTATGACAGTACAGTAGTAGTATGACAGTACTGTGGGGCAGTCATCGTGTCAGCCTGTCGGCATAACATCTGAATCGAGAATGACGAATCGGAATTAGAAATGAGATCGGATCGGGAACTGAACGTTGAGCCGAAGTGTGACATCGGCTCTCGAGTGGTTGACCCTGCAACCTGAGTGACGAGTGAATAAGTAGAGCACTTGAGAAGTGTTTAGCCTTGAGAACTCGGAACCGAATTATCGTTTGTACCTCAATCTGGCCCTGATCCAGTATATTATAAAAATCCGAATTGTGTACCTTTGCACGTTCAATCAAAAACATATCTCCGAGCATTTGTCGTCGTGCCCCTGGCACATTTGGTATCAGCGTGCTGCGATTTCGCCTCTGCGCAACTCGCCCACGGGCCTTTTGGAACTTCCGTTGTGATACAGGGGGAGAGCTGTACTTCCGGCTATCTGTGCGCAATTTTAGCCTCCGTAAGTACATTTTTTTTCGCATACAACGGCCGTATCCTCTGGAAAACATCTCCAAAACTTCATATTTTTGCCCCTTAACACTGGGGGCTCAAACCGGCTCAGAAACCCAAGCATTCGTTTTCCGATCTTAAACCCGAAGTCCGTCCCAGGCCACAAACGACCGTCAGGGAGCACCCTAAAGGGTTTCCCCGGTCTACAGTAGCCAAGAAAACGATATAGCTCACCTTTCAGAGCCCCAAAAAGGCGAAAAACCGCCCAAAACAGCCAAAAATAGCCGTTTTTGACAGTTTCCAGCCTACCCCAAAACCTCTCCCAGTAGCCCCCACCACCGAAAAACCCCTCTTTAGACCCCATAGAACAGCCTAGAAACCCCTGATACCGCCCTCACGGCCATCAGCAGCGGGGAAAGCTCCACCAAAAGGCGCTTTCAGCAGTTCTGGGACGTTTCTGGCAGCCCTTCAGCACCTCCTGGTATCTTCCAGCAGCGCACTGACTGGGGCTTTTCTTGGGACCTACGGAGTACAGATACCGTCTGGGACCTCACTGGACCCCCATATTGGACCTGACACCTCCTTTTTCACTGCTGCTTGACTCTTGCCCGCGCGCCTAGGCACTCAAAAATCGTGTCGCGGAGCCCTGGCCAAATTTTGAGTTCGCTGGTGTATGGCAGTACCCCCTTCGCCAGAAGAATACAGAAGAGCGTGGTGGAAGCAAGGACCTATCAAGTGGGTATTCCCTCCAGACCCTACCTACCCACCAGCAGGCGCTTTCTGGCAGAGCGGTCCTTGGAGCGGTCCTCCTTCCCCCTCTTCCTCTGACGACGAAGAGGAGAACAGCGACTGAGCGCCTGGACATAGTCACGCTGGCTATCCCACCAGTACCACAACTGGGTGTGGGTTCAGATTGGAAACCTTCTCTTCCGCTACCCGAACTCCCAAGACCTAACAGTCTTCCCCGCGCTCCCTGGTTCATATCCAGTGCAAGGAATCGAAGAGTGGCCTTGGGTCCCCCCATCTCCACCTGGAAGTCCCGCTCCTTCGCCTCCAGCGAGTGACATCGACGAGGACGAGACTGATTAAATAAAAAAGGCGAGCACTCACTACTTTTGCTCACCTGTGGCTATTGCCACACCCAGTCTTTGAACTCAACCAGCTCAGCAGTCAGAATGTCACAGCAGACATCAGAGGCATTTCCCAGCATGAGTGTCAGCGCAGAGCAGCTACACCACACTCTGTTCTCTCCCATGACCTTCCCATCGCCCACCGCATACGCTTCCGCTCACCCCATTCCACATCCAGGCACCACCATGCCCTACACAGCGGTGCCCCGCCCTTATACTATGCCGGATGGCACCCCCGCACAGGCTGTATGGAACGGCGTCAATTGGGTATTGCCCCAATCAGCGCCCCTCGCTGGGGGAGTATCACCAGTGCCGTTCACACTGGGAACCCATCACCCCGTGGGCGCATATCCCACACCGTTCCAACAACAGCTACAGCAGCAGCAGCAGTGGCTCGCGTACCAGCAGCAGCAACAGCAGTGGCTTCAACAGCAGCCACTGGAACCGATGCAGCAGCAGTTACAGCAGCAGCAGCTACAGCAGCAACAGCAGCAGCAGCAGCAGCAGCAACAGCAACCGCAGCCGCCACAACAGCCGCAACATCGACCACAGCAGCCCCATCAGCTGGCACCAGCCACCTCCGCGCTTCATGACTCAGGCGCGGATCTCTCATCGCTGCAGCACTTCATCAGCATCGGCGCCGCGGCCCTGCCGGACCCTCTGCAGGTACCCCTTGACAGCGGAGTTCAGCAGAACGTCTTGGGCGGTACCCAGCTCTTGGTGCGTCACCTTCCCGCGGTGGCGACAACCTCAGAGACTCGCCGGCGTCGGCGTTCCCGAAGGGCATCTTCGGGCCCTGCGACACATGGCAAACATCTTCCAGGCCCAAACCACGCACCTGATCACTCTGACCCCGACTCCGGTACGGACATCAGCCGCACCAGCACGGGGACCAGAGGCAGCCGAAGCACGCAGGCACGGGCTGAGCGCAGGCGGAGGGCCGCCCACAGGTCCGGCTCCGACTCGGACGCGAGCAGCCGAAGTGAACACATTCGCAGAGAAGTCCTGGCGGCAGTACAGGCCCTGGACATCTCCGCGGTGCTCTCGAGAGGACTCGCGCTGCCTGGTGCGACGGCATCGGCAGGAGCCTCCCCACCAGGCGACCCTCAGGGCAGCGCACAGGGCCTGACGGCGGACCATCTACACGAGGCAGACGCCGCCGCCGGCGTAACCCCTCCAGTGCCTCAGACCGCCGCTGAGACCGCTCCCGCCGAACCTCCCACTCAGGGCCGGCCAAATCCCCATAACATGATGGTGGCCCGCCGGCGGCAGTCGATGGAGACGGTGGTGCACGGCGGTGGCAATCCCGACTCAGAGCCCAGAGACTCCAGTCCAAGCGACTCGCCACCAGGCCCCCCTAGTGATCCACCTCAGGATCCCCCTGACGATCCCGCACCAGAGCCCTCCTACCCTCAGTACCCAGAGGTCAGAGCCCTCTTCGTCACCCACGATGGTGGGTCATTGTGGGTGCACCAGTCAGCTGGGGTGCGAGGCGCGGCAACCGTCTCCCTACCATGGGACGAACGCCGCCGGGCTGGGGTGCAGGGCGACGCCATCTTGTTCAGGATCATGCACCTGCTGGGAGCGCCGCTGACTGCATATGCGCGCATGGGGGGCCGGCTACACCATGCACCCCTACCCCTTACCAACCCTCGTGTGGAGACCTGGGTCCTCATGGTCGACCGCGAGGTCATGGATATGGCAATGGGGGACCCAGCCGCGGCCAATGTGCGGTCTACCAGCATGGGGCAGCCAGTATGGGAGTGGATCCCTGCTACTGCGCGGGAGTCGGAGATGCAGAACTTCGATCAGGACGGGCTCGCCGCGTGGTCGGAGGTCAGCAACTCCGATTGGTACCGGAGCATGAGCGTGGTGGCGCACAACCATCCACACCCCTGCCCTTCCATACACCTCTTCCACTCCCCGCACCACCATCAGCCCCTACATTACCGCCCACTCCGACCGCAGTCCCCACAAATCCCGCGCCTGCGCCTCCGCCCGCGCATGCCCCGGGACCACCACCTCCTGCCCGTTTTCCCCATTCCGCCGCCGCAAACCCCGTTCACTCTGCCGCTGCCGCGAACCCCGTTCACTCTGCCGCCGCAGGCATCGTCCGTCTGCCGCAGGGCACTAACCTGCGAGCATCCCCAGACGAGGTTCGCCTGGAGCACAAGACCAAAGAGATGGTGCTAAAGCTGGTCAAGAGCGTCACCAGGTTCCCCCGCTCCGCGTCCGACACAAAATCGGCTGACAAGGAGGGCCTCCTGACGCAGCTGGAGCACTACTCCCACATGGTGCGGAAGGTATTCCAGGAGGCCATCGTGATCGAAGCACTGACCACTCCCAGTTGTACGCCATCAGTATCAGAGTACCAGGCGAGTGTGTCAAGCCTTCTTTGGAGCTTCAAGGAGTACACTCTTCAAGACCAGCAGAGAAAGTTCTTGGAGCGCGCGGCGGGGACCTTTGGGTCCGAGCAAGCTTGGCACCAACGCTACGGGGAGCTGGACGTGTTCTTCAGCGATCTGGCGGTGTGCTCTTTGACGCAGGCTTACCTGGAGAACGCACACGGCGAGGCCATTGCCCTGAAGCAGGCGATGAACGAGACCGCGGCGGAGTATTTCTCGCGACTGGAGACCCGCATGGCCTCCGTCAACTTCCTGGCCGGCAGAGTCCCCAATTGCGTGGAGATGACCAACCTGTCGATGCTCTCCACGTACCGCCGAGGGCTTAAATATGCACCCAAGGTGATGCGGCGCCTGAGAGCCATCCACTTGGATGTCTCCAAACCAGAAGAGTGGGAGAGGAAGGCCGTCGCTGACGACATCCCAGGCACCCACAACGCCTTGTTGAAGATTCGGGAAGTTGCTGAGGAGGTGGAGAGTGACATTGACACGGAGGCGGCTCAGAGGCGCTCTCAAGACCGTCCTCCCCGTGCTGTTTCCTTCGCTAACCCACCACCTCGCACCCCCTTCTACAGGCGTACCCCCTCTTCGAGCCGTCCAGCTCTTGCCATGCTGGAGAACGGGCCTGCCACCACCGTCGCCGCGGCAGTGACTCCTTTGCCACCACCACCTGGCCTCTCCCGCCCTGATGCTCCGAAAGTCCGCCGGTGCTTCGCCTGCGGCTCTGCGGAGCACATCGTCCGTAACTGTACGGACGAGGCTAAGCTCAAGGAGTGGAGGGCCAATGCCCCCGCTCGACTGGCGAACTCCCCTGGGTTTGTAGCCGCCGTCGTTTGGGCCATCGAGCAGCAGGAGGACATCTCCTCGGTGGATGGCGTCCCAGAGGAATTCTCCGAGGAGGTCTTGGCTCTCGCTACCTGTGAGGACGAGCAGAGCTACCAGACCCTGGCGGCCCTTGCGGGCATCGAGCTTGTGGAGGGTGACGGCCTCCCCCCGGTGGAGAGCGATGAATGACTGGCCGGCGGCCAGCCCCAGACCCAGCCCTTCGAGGAAGTGAGGTCTTGCCCTGATGATCAGACCCTCTCCGCCCTGGAGAAGCGGTCAGAACCAGTGGAACCCCGACGCGCCCGAGGACGCAAAGACCCTTGGGGCCAACGTCCCCATCCCAAGAGCGTGGCCTTCACCTCTGGGACCCGCTTGCGACGCACCTACCGCTCAGCTGGTGCCCCATCGCCACCGAGGGATGACTTGTCCAGCCACCCTCTTACAGGAAGCACCCCCTTCGATGAGCCGTCACTACCTCTTGATGACGGCCCTGCTTATACACAAGCGAGGATCGAGGGTCGGAGGGGACGGCGAGTCCCCCGGCACAGACCCCCCATTATGGGCAACATCCGCGGAGAGCCCCGCGATCTTCGCCCCCGACCGCGTGTTGTCCTACCGCTGCCCATCTATCAGTCCAACCTCGCAGACCCACGGAAAAGGCTAGCTGCGTGGCACTGGAAGAGAGATCTGTACTCCCTCCCCCTCGAAGTCGCCATGCAGAAGGTCCGCAGAGCTCTGCGCAAATCCCCAGAGGCTGCCAAGGACCTGGTAGATAAAATGTCGGAGCGCGTTCGCAGCCGCGTACACTCTGGGAGTCGATCGCCAAAGGAGCGCGTGAACCGCGCCAACCAGCTGGCAGAGAGGATACGCATTGCCCGCGAACCTCAAGATCGCAAGGAGGGCCATCAGCGCATAGCATTGTGGCACCTCCTCTCACACGACGGTCGCCAGCAAGTCCCCGAACCCTCTAACGCCAGCTCCCACGACCTCTACGCGGCTTGGAGAGAGCTGTCGCCCGCCGAGCAGCAAAAGGCAATCGCCACTTCGAGCCCAGACTCTTCTCCAGGTAGCAAGCTGTGGGAAAAGGAGGGCGCACGAAGAGCAGCAGCGAGATCTTCGACATCCCTCTGCACCCTGGACACTGAAGTGGGCACGATACCTGGGACAGCGGGAGATGTGGGTCTACCTGGCGCCTGGTGTAGTCTGCACGCAGTACACCAGTACAAGATGAGGAAGCTGGGTCCCAGCCCCTTGGGAGCATCCCCTCCATCATCCTCGCTGGCCGAGCCCACAACAGAGACTACATCTTCGCACCATGATAACGCGCCGGCCACTCCGGGAGGAACCCCCGAAGGTTCATCCTACTGCTCAGAGGCGGAGGAGACCTCCGCACCCAGTTCGCTTTGCTTCACCCAGCAGATGACCACCGTCAGAACGCATGAAGCGGATGAAGCGCCACCCTGTCTCGACAGCCACCCCATCGCTGAAGACCCTGAGGTGATGGAAGAGGAGTCCTCGGTCAATTCGCTCTGCTTCACCCAGCAGATGGCAGCAGCTGGGACCCCTCAGACGAGAACTGACCACCAGAGCTCCCACCAGCTCGCCCACAACTCCCCTGCTGGCAGCCCTCAGCATGACGAGGGCCCTCTCACCCATGGCAGTCTCATCAATAGTGTCGCTACCCATGTGAGCCCCACAACAAGCGGCACTACCCACGTGAGCCCCACAGTAAGCGGCACTACCCATGTGAGCCCTACCACCAGTGGCACTACTCATGTGAGCCCTACAACCAGTGACACCACCCATGTGAGCCCTACCACCAGCGACACCACTCATGTCAGCCCCACCTCGAGCGAATGCACCTCAGCGGGCACCCTGCTGACGGCGAGTGCAGACAACCTCGTTAGTCATCCGCCTGAAGATGTTGATTTGCTGGATGAGGAGTTCTACGCCGCGTGTAGGCAAACGTTGGAAGAATGCCGCGAGGCCTCGGACAACCTCCTCCCCAACCTCAAGTGCAAAAGCATACGCACAGATGGGGGAGTTCGGTGGAAGACCGACATCGAGGGTACCCTTGCAGCGGCACATGACGAAGAAGGACCGCTACTGCTGGTATTCTACGCAACCCTCAGAGGGCACACGGTCAAGGTGCTGATCGACTCGGGGGCCTCTGACAACTTCATCTCGGAGCAGAGCGCTAAGCGATGTGGCCTCACAACACGGGCCGGTTCCGAGATGCGAGTCACCCTGGCGGATGGATCTGTGAAGATCACCGGCGCCACCGCGTACGCCAAGTTTAACACGCACACCACCACGGGCACCTATACGGAGAACGCCCTTGCCCTCCGGATCCTACCACTGGGCATACAGGTGGATGTTATCCTCGGCGGAAGGTGGCGGCGCAGTCACTCTCCTGTCACTCTGGGCTATGAAGGGAATGGCTCCGTCTCCTTCCTCAGGAAGTCCCGCAGTGGCAAGATTGGGGATCGCGTCACCATCACGGGCTGTTCTCCTGTGAAAGCATCTGGGGACAGGTCTCCGAAGGGCACGGCCTGCGCGGGATTGGTGGATGAGGTGTTCCTAACCCCTGCCCAGCTGAAGAAGTACCTGGTGTACGCGGAGACGCAGAAGCTACGCGGCAATGACGACCCGGAGATACAGCCCGCCTGGCTCATGGTGGCCGAGAAGTCCCCCGACGATACTGCTTCTGCCTTTGCAGCCACGGCTATCGACTCTGAGAACGCCGAACCCGTTGCGGATACTGAAGATGCAGAAGTGAGCCCTGAGTGGACCCTCAAGTTTCAGGACTTCTGGGGTGAGGAGTACAAAAAGGAGATGACGACTGCCCTACCGAACATCGATGGACTCAGACATGACCCCAAGATGAAGCCAACATTAACCTGGACCCTGAGCTGAGCAAGAAGGGGCCTCCCTGCCAGCGCATCTACAAGAAGTCTGCAGAGGAACTCCGCCAACTTCGAGAACGCGTGGAGACTCTGATGTCCAAGGGCTACATCCGACCCTCTTCCAGTCCTTATGCAGCTCCCTGTTTGATGGTCCCTAAACCCAGGAACCCCAAGGAGCTGCGACTGGTGATCGATTACCGGCTCCTCAACCGCCAGACAGTTAAGGACAAGTATCCTCTCCCAGACATCCAGATGATGTTCGACGAGATGCAGGGTGCGAAGTTCTTCTCTTCGTTCGACGCGGTGGATGGCTTCTGGCAAGTACCGATGGCACGAGGAGATGTCGAGAAGACCGCCTTCACCACCCAGATGGGGTCATATGAGTGGTTGGTCATGCCGCAGGGGCTGCAGAATTCACCGTCTCAGTACCAGCGACGGATGCAGCGGGCCTTGGGCCATCTCCCATTTGTCCGGATCTTCATCGATGATGTGGTCGTCTTCAGCAACACCGCTGCAGAGCACTACGAACACGTCAAGCAACTGCTCCTGACATGCAGGGAGAAGGGCGTCTTCCTCAAGAGGTCCAAGTGCCAACTGTTGAAGAAATCCTTGCGGTTCCTTGGCCACTGTATCTCCGCGGATGGCTGCAGACCCCAACACGACAAGGTGGCTGCAGTGAGGGACTGGCCCGAGCTGGAAACGGTTACCCACGTCAGGCAGTTCTTGGGCCTGGCGGGGTATTACCGCAGGTTCATCCATTGCTTCTCCGAGATCGCTCAGCCCCTCACCCGGTTGACCAAGTCGGACGTACCCTGGGAGTGGGGTCCCATGCAGCAGTGGGCCTTCGAGGAGCTGAAGAAGGCCCTCACCTCAGCGCCAGTGCTCGCCTTGCCCAGCATTAAGGGTGCCGCAGACGGCACAGCACGTTTCGTGGTGCAGACGGATGCTAGCGGCATCGCTCTTGGGGGAGTACTGATGCAAGACAATGGAGATGGTCTTGGACTGCGCGTGATAGCATACGAGAGCCGCCAGTTCTCAGCCGCCGAGCAAAATTATCACACCGGCGAGCGTGAGTTAGGTGCTCTACACCACTGTACCACCGTTACCTGGCGGCATTACCTCATCTTCACCAACTTCCGCATCCAGGGTGATCACCGCCCCCTTGAATGGCTGATGGAACCTGGCAGGGAGCTTAGCCGCAGACAGGCACGCTGGTACATGGATCTGGTGGAGGTGGGAGTCCCGAGAATGGAGTACATCAAAGGAGCGCTGCTGCTGGTACCGGACGCCCTGTCCAGAAGACCCGACTTCAAAGACAAGGACGTGCGTGAGGGGTTGAAAGAGGCAGGGGTGATCGACCCCACCTCAGATCTACCGAAAGACCCCCTGGCAACGCTGGAGTCTGAATACTTCTCCAGCTCACCACCCGCAGCTCATCCCCACTGGGCCCAGACTGTTGGCTGTTGGCTCTCAGCAGTGGAGACCCTCTCCGTGGCGGAACAGGCCATGGACATGGGGGAGACCATCGCTCTCGTTAACCCGAAGCTCTATAAGGGAATGAAGGAGGATCACCTCGACTTCGACACGCCTGACTGGCCTGCAGCTGAAAGCGCGAAGCCGGTAGAAGCTCCACACAAACCCCCTGATAGAGCCCCACCCCAGATAAGGATAACGAGGAGTATGTCACGCGCTAGGAAGGCCTCTACGACCCCAGCGCCTCCGCAGTTGGCGTCACCGAAGACGCGAACGCCTATGTCACAAGCTGACGCATCGGAGGCGCCCACTGCGAAGGTGCCAACGAGCTCACCAACCCCGCAGCAGGCGCCCCAACAGTCAACTCCATCCCCGGCCCTTCACCCACAGAAACGGCAGGCTCCCCCAGAGGACTCACAGAATTGGCGTGTCCGAGCAGAGTACTCCTCGAAGTACGCCGAGAAATTTGGACCCTTCGATGTGGACGCCTGTTGTGACTTTGGCGGCCGCAACAGACAGGCGGATAGATTCTGGACAGACTGCCTTTCAGAGAAATGGAGGGGCCTTCGGGTTTGGTGTAACCCTCCATACAACTCCAAGTGCATTACTGTGGAGGCGATCTTAAACAAGTATATCGCAGAATGGAAAACATACCCAGAGAACACCTCAGCAGTATTCGTTCTACCAGATCACCAGTCCAAGCTCCCCGCGTGGCGCAAACTTTTCAGAAAGGCCAATATGCAGATTGTGGAGGTCGTCCCTACTCATGATGACAAGGGCGAGCCCAACCAGTTCTTCGAGAACCCAGATGGGAGAGCCTTCGACCTTCGCTGGCCTGTTCTGATAGTACACGCCCCTCCCGCCAAGCCACAACCAGCACGCGTGAGACATCCGCGAACAGCCCCCGCTGTGATAAGAACAGGTGAGGCGGCAGACTTCAGAGACGCAGCCTCCCAGCAGTCGGACTCAAAGTTCCTGCGCGCGTTGAAAGCGGAGTACACCCGAGAGGGGACACTTCGTTCACTAAGAGAAAAGGTGAAAGCGGCACCACATCAATGCCTACAGGACTTCAGGCTAGTGGGTGAAGTGGTTTGGAGGACCGCAGCAGGGAGATATCAGTTGGTGCTGGGGGAGGACTCTCCACTTC
>LGRX02029099.1:0-25504 GCA_001247695.2 Cymbomonas tetramitiformis | reverse complement strand
TCATTAATATATAGCATAACATATTATATAACATTAAAATGGGCACCAGAAAGGAATGGATAGCGAAACTTCGCTCGTGCGCAAATGAGTATCAAAAAGGGAAAACTACTAAAATTGTTAATTGGTCTCCATCTAAACTAAAATTGCCTAACATAAACAACACAAAAGCACCTATACGACCACAATATTATTTGTTGCCGGATGGACAATCACGAGCGATTGCGAAGAAAATATTTTCCCTCGAGTCACGAAGTTATTTGAGAAAACAAAAACAAATTTCAAATAGAATACGAGGAAAAAATAATCTAGTATAATATAATATAGACATATACTATAGAATGAAATGCTCGTGTAAGAATAAGCAAAAGAAGGCTAAAAGCTTGAAGAAAAATGCATTATATTATAAACCCTTGTATAGAAAGCGTTCAAAACATATCTAGCTTATAAGATATATGGATATTTTCAATAATTCTTGCGATTTACAAGCGTTCGGAAATGTGTTAGTAATGATAATTGCGGCAATCTACGGTGGCATACGAATGAGTCGTTGCAAATATATCGAAACCCCGTGTTGGAAATGCCAAAGAGAATTAATTAGTGAATCGGAATTGGCAACAAATGTGTAATTTCAATTTAGTTACACTCTAACTTGTGTCTTTTATAATCCATTTTTGACACTCTCTCGAACAATGATATATTTTTTTGCATTTTGCACAACATTTAACTTTAACATTGACATTACTACAATGATTGGCACACACTCTTTTTCATTTTTAAAACCACAATCGTATTCTTGCCAATCAGGAAATTTTTTATTTAATAACTCTATTACTTCGTTTGGTGGTTTTACACCTCCTTTTAAGCCCAAAATGCCTCTTCGCCAAACATACAATTGTTTTGCATATTTATTTTCAATGTCTCGCTCGGATTCCATACTTGATTTGTTTCAAGTTATGCTCATTGAATGGTATGTCTTAAAGTTAAAAAAATATGTGAGAGAATATGAGAGAATGTGAGAGAATGTGAGAGAATAACATAAACGATTAACATTTATTTATTTAAATAAAAGGTAATGAGTAGTAGGGTAATGGGTTGTTTATAAAAGTATTTCAAAGGAAGAAAAGTATTTTTGTAGAATAAATTTAATGATTTAAAAAATGCTTTTTTAAAAGCCCATTACGCGCTACCCGGTACCCTATTTTATTAAATACGCATTTGAACTAAATTACGATTTCTGACGTAATTCTCACGTAATTTCTCGAACCTAAACCCTAAACCCAGAAACTAAACCCTAAACCTACTGAAATTTGGGGGGGTCGACGAAGGGGACCCCCACCGGCGATGAAATCGGCAAAATTTAATTTTTGTGACCCCTAGACACCTTGAAATATGTGGGGGGGTCAATGGGGGAGACCCCCTACCTACCGTCAATCAAATCGGCAGAATCGGCAGAAATTTAATTTTCTTATCATCGCCTAGCGCTAGGGGGTGGGGTGCGGTAGGACTGGGTTCAGGATGGGCGTAGGGGGCGCTCAGGACTCGGGCAGGCTCGCCGTTACAAAATACGAGCTTGTAATTGGTGGGAAGCGCGCGTTCGAGGTTGCTCGATGCTCGATACGGTGCTCGATGCCGTAAGGGGTATAGCAGGGGGTTTCCCGGAGGTTTTCCGGAGGTGTGACCGTTACTTTTGTTTTTCAGCCAATCAAATTGTAACACTGCATTAGTAACCGACAAACCTCTGGAAGGCCTCCGCTTTACCAACCACCATGCTTCCGCAAACCATCCTAAAATTAGTGTGGAGGTGACACGTTTCGCGACCGCGCCAGTTTAAAGGTGTGTGCGATTTCCGATTTACGATTTACGAACGAACCATTTACGATTTACGTTACTTCGTTAGCCAATGAAACGCGTGTATTACGGACTCGGCGTAATCTTATTGGTCATCGAAGTAACGTAAACGGTATCATCGTAAATTGTAAAAGGTACTATCGTAAATGACAAATATATAATTTATATTGTTGGTATTATCCACTTTATCGAGTGCTAAGATATCTTATTGTGCCATCTCTGATTTTCGGGTGCCAGCTCTGATTTTCGGGCGCCTGGTCGATTGCGGGGAATTGAAGCATCATTGCATCACTGCATCACGGCATCATCATGGCATGCCCCCAAGGTTACTAAATCATAATATAAAGGTTTACATCGAGATGGGGAAGTCATCGACGGTAATTATTACCCGGATGATGTGCAAAAATAACGGTCGAGGTATGCAGTGTTGATGTCGCTGTCGTGCTGCATTGACGACGTCGTGCAATATAAATTGTTAGAATATATACATGAATATAAAGAAGATAGGAAAAAAGAAGGGTAATACTACAGACGCTGGATTTCAGCCTGGTATGACACAATTCCCAGATTGTCATCTCGCGATATCGAACCTGAGTCCTGACCATTTCCAGGATTATTAAAACATATCATCTATTTTGTATTTATCTTCCATCGATAGCGATATCGCGGATACGATTGCCGTTGGCGTTGACTCGCTCAAGGATAAAGAGCTGCGCACCAACATTCACTGCTCATAATTTTCTCAACGGTCCTTCGCTTCGCCTCATGGGCGGAAGTGTCGTGCCTGCTGTGTTATGCGCAGGGATTTCGGAAGTGTTTAACTGCTTTTATTTTTCAGTTTGTTTATGCATATATATGTGCCGACTCACGATACTCGTTTTGTGCAGCTTGTGTCGCAGGTTTTCCGATGGCGAAGAGGGGCGCGCTTTCTTGAGGTGTGGAAGTCTAGGGCAACCGAGCTTGGGATCACACCCAACCACATCGGACCCACCTTGTTCTCACGTTTTATTCAACTCACTTTGAATATGCATACAAAGTTTGAGCAGCATCGGGTTGGGATAAGCTATAGACTGATTTTGTTTTTGGGTTTATGGCGTCTTCTTCGCGACCTCTTGGGGTGTGGAAGTCAAGGTTGGGCATGCCAACCTTGCTTGGGTTCGAACCCAACCACATCAAAGGCATCCCATTTGCATATATTCATATATTTGTCTTCAATATTCATGCAAAGTTTTAGGATCATTGAGTTAGGATAAGCCTTAGGCAGATTTATCTTTGTGGGTTATGGCGCATTGTTTCCTTCTCCACAAGCTGCACAAAACGAGTATCGTGAGTCGGCACATATGCATAAACAAACTGAAAAATAAAAGCAGTCAAACACTTCCGAAATCCCTGCGCATAACACAGCAGCCACGACATCGTTCCGCCCATGAGGCGAAGCGAAGGACCGTTGAGAAAATTATGAGCAGTGAATGTTGGTGCGCAGCTCTTTATCCTTGAGCGAGTCAACGCCAACGGCAATCGTATCCGCGATATCGCTATCGATGGAAGATAAATAGATGATATGTTTTAATAATCCTGGAAATGGTCAGGACTATAAATTTGTGAAGCCCTTTAGCAGTTGAGATGAAAACTGCGAAACGAGTTTTCGGTCGTGATTATGTTCGTGAAGGGAGCGCTGCAAACCGAAATTCGTGCAAACTGGATCTATAAATTTGTGAAGCCCTTTAGCGGTTGAGATGAAAACTGCGAAACGAGTTTTCGGTCGTGATTATGTTCGTGAAGGGAGCGCTGCAAACCGAAATTCGTGCAAACTGGATCTATAAATTTGTGAAGCCCTTTAGCGGTTGAGATGAAAACTGCGAAACGAGATTTCGGTTGCGATTATGTTTGTGAAGGGAGCGCTGCAAACCAAAATTCGTGCAAATGGATCTATAAATTTGTGAAGCCCTTTAGCGGTTGAGATGAAAACTGCGAAACGAGTTTTCGGTTGCGATTATGTTTGTGAAGGGAGCGCTGCAAACCGAAATTCGTGCAAACTTTACACTGCGGATTGAATTTCATATTTTCATTAATAGATATTAGATTCGTGCAAAGCTTAACACTTTTATTGGAAGGGACAGGGTACGGGCGCTGGGAACTCTTCCAATTTTCCTGATGACTGCATGTCACGGCTGCGTCTATCGCGTGAGACAGTGACCACAATGAACGTCGCCGGCATCGGCAGCAGACGGTGAACACATGTCACATCGACATCGCGGACACCATTGCCGCTGCCGATGCCGTTGCGTGACTGCTTACTCGTTACTGTGACACTCGTTCTTCGTTAACCCATCCCAATCCGCAATTGCATCGTAAAATTCTTCAGCTACAGTACGCAATTTCTTCAACGTTCCGCCGCCTCATGGGGCGAACGGTGCTGTGACTGCTGTGATACACGCAGGGATTTCCAAAGTGCTCGGCTACTTTTATTTTTCAGTTCGCTTATCATAATGTGTAAACTTATGATACTATGTGTGCGCAGGTCATGTCGCAGGTATCCGATGGCGAGGAGGGACGCGCGCTCTTGAGATGTGGAAGTCGAGGTTGGCGAATGCCAACCTTGCTTGGGATGAAACCCAACCATATCGAACGTATCGTATTAAGATATACATATTTCACGTTTGCATCCTTGGCATCTATGCAAAGTATGAGGAGCATTGAGTGAGCATAAGTCCTAGGCTTCTTTTTAAACTTTTTAAAATTTTGTCAACATTCTTAATTGCAGAACAGAACCTATCCTTTGCCCGCATCACATTTTGTATGCTGATTTGAGATCGATTTTTCCCCACCTGTACGTTCACGTACCCCCTATAATTTTTTGAATCGGGAATCGAGAACGTCGTCATGACGTCCGGTTCTGTCCCGTGTTGTAGAATGAACAGGTTGAAACGATCCGATCTACCGTAAGATGAATCGAAAATTTTAATCTGCGGCAGTGAGGTACTCAATCGGAAAAGATTCCCTTAGTTCTCCACAGTTCTTATTTCTCCGGAGGGCGGAGAGATAAGAGATAGCTGCCACGTCAGACGTATATGCTCTGGACTGCGCCTCCGGCACAGTCCATCCTGACGCAGTTGGAGCACTACTCCAACATGGTGCGGAAGATATTCCAAGAGGCCATCGTGATCGAGGCGCTGACCACTCCCAGCTGTACGCCATCTGTATCGACGTACCAGGCGAGCGTGTCGAGCCTCCTTTGGAGCACACTCTTCAGGACCAGCAGAAGAAATTCTTGGAGCGTGCGGCGGGGACCTTCGGGTCTGACCAGGCTTGGCACCGGCGCTACGTGGAGCTGGACGTGTTCTTCAGCGATCTGGCGGTGTGCTCTCTAACACAGGCCTACCTGGAGAATGCACACGGAGAGGCCATTGCACTGAGGCAGGCGACGAACGAGACCGCGGCGGAGTATTTTTCGCGGTTGGAGACCCGCATGGCCTCCGTCAACTTCCTGGCTGGCAGAGTCCCCAATTGCGTGGAGATGTCCAACCTGTCCATGCTCTCCACGTACCGCCGAGGGTTGAGGTATGCACCCAAGGTGATGCGGCGCCTGAGAGCCATCCACCTGGATGTCTCCAAACCAGAGGAGTGGGAGAGGAAGGCTGTCAATGACGATATCCCAGGCACCCACAACGCCCTGTTGAAGATACGGGAGGTTGCTGAGGAGGTGGAGAATGACATTGACACGGAGGCGGCGCAGAGGCGCACTCAAGATCGTCCTCCCCGCACTGTCTCCTTCGCCAACCCCTCACCTCGCACCCCCTTCTTCAGGCGTACCCCTTCCTCGAACCGTCCAGCACTCGCCATGCTGGAGAATGGGCCCACCACCACCGCTGCCGCGGCAGTTACCCCATTGCCACCACCACCTGGTCTCCCCCGCCCTGACGCTCCGAAGGTCCGCCGGTGTTTCGCCTGCGGCTCCGCGGAGCACATCGTCCGTAACTGCACGGATGAGACCAAGCTCAAGGAGTGGAGGGCCAATGCACCTGCTCGATTGGCAAATTCTCCTGGGTTCGTGGCCGCCGTCGTCTGGGCCATCGAGCAGCAGGAGGACATCTCCTCGGTGGATGGCGTCCCAGAGGAGTTCTCCGAGGAGGTCTTGGCACTTGCTACCTGTGAGGACGAGCAGAGCTACCAGACCCTGGCGGCCCTCGCTGGTATCGAGCTTGTGGAGGGTGACGGTCTTCCCCCGGTTGAGGACGATGAATGACTGGCCGGCGACCAGTCCCCGACCCTGCCCTTCGGGGAAGTGAGGTCACACCCTGATGATCAGACCCTCTCCGCCCTGGAGAAGCGGTCAGAGCCAGTGGAACCCCGACGCGCACGAGGACGCAGAGACCCTTGGGGCCATCGACCTCATCCCCAGAACGTGGCCTTCACCTCTGGAACCCGCTTGCGACGCACCTACCGCTCAGCTGGTGCCCCATCGCTGCCGAGGGATGACCTGACCAGCCACCCCCTTGCAGAGAGCGCCTCTTTCGACGAGCCATCACTACCTCTTGATGACGGCCCTGCTTACACACAGGCAAGAATCGAGGGTCGGAGGGGGCGGCGAGTTCCCCGGCACAGACCCCCCATTATGGGCAGCAACCGTGGAGAGCCCCGCGATCTTCGCCCCCAACCACGTGTTGTCCTACCATTACCCAACTATCAGTCCGAACCTTGCAGATCCGCGGAAGAGGCTGACTGCGTGGCACTGGAAGAGAGATCTGTATTCTCTCCCCCTCGAAGTTGCCATGCAAAAAGTTCGCAGAGCTCTGCGCAAATCCCCGGAGGCTGCCAAGGACCTGGTGGATAAGATGTGGGAGCGCACCCGTAGCCGCATACGCTCTGGGAGTCGATCGCCGAAGGAGCACGTGAACCGCGCCAACCAGCTGGCGGAGAGGGTACGCATTGCCCGTGAACCTCAAGATCGCAGAGAGGGCCATCAGCGCATAGCACTGTGGCACCTCCTCTCACACGACGGTCACCAGCAGGCCCTCGAGTCCCCTAGCGCCAGCCCCTCCGACCTCTACGCGGCTTGGAGAGAGCTGTCGCCCGCCGAGCAGCTGGAGGCGATCGCCACTTCGAGCCCAGACTCCTTCCCCCGGTAGCAGGCTGTGGGAAAAGGAGGGCGCACGAAGAGCAGCAGCGAGATCCTCGACCTCTCTCTGCACCTTGGACACTGAGGTGGGCACGATACCCGGGACAGCGGGAGACATGGGCTTACCTGGCGCCTGGTGCAGTCTACACGCAGTACACCAGTACAAGATGAGGAAGCTGGGTCCCAGCCCCTTGGGAGCATCCCCTCCATCATCCTCACTGGTCGAGCCCACGACAAAGACGACATCCTCGCACCATGACAACGCGCCGGCTACTCCGGGAGGAAACCTTGAAGGTTCATCCGACTGCGTAGTGACAGAGGAAACCTCTACATCCAGCTCGCTTTGCTTCACCCAACAGATGACCACCGTCAGAACGCACGAAGCAGATG
Source organism: Cymbomonas tetramitiformis (assembly GCA_001247695.2). NCBI lineage: Eukaryota > Viridiplantae > Chlorophyta > Pyramimonadophyceae > Pyramimonadales > Pyramimonadaceae > Cymbomonas > Cymbomonas tetramitiformis. The sequence goes on along the minus strand of LGRX02029099.1, from coordinate 18,147 downwards.
AAGCGCCGCCCCGCCTCGACAGCCACCCCATCGCTGAAGACCCCGAGGTTATGGGAGAGGAGCCCTCAGTTGATTCGCTCTGCTACACCCAGCAGATGGCAGCAGCTGGGACCCCTGAGGCGAGAACTGATCATCAGAGCTCCCACCAACTCGCCCACAACTTCCCCACTAGCAGCCCTCAGCATGACGAGGGTCCCCTCACCCATAGCAGTCTCACCAGCAGTGTTGCTACCCATGTGAGCCCCACAGCAAGCGGCACTACCCACGTGAGCCCCACAGTAAGCGGCACTACTCATGTAAGCCCTACCACCAGCGGCACCACCCACGTGAGCCCTACCACCAGCGACACCACCCATGTGAGCCCTACCACCAGCGACACCACTCATGTCAGCCCCACTTCGAGCGAAAGCACCTCAGCGGGTACCCTGTTGACGGCGAGTGTGGACAACCTCGTCAGTCACCCGACTGAAGATGTTGACTTGCTGGATGAGGAGTTCTACGCCGCGTGTAGGCAGACGTTGGAGGAATGCCGCGAGGCCTCGGACAACCTCCTCCCCAACCTTAAGTGCAAAAGTATACGCACAGATGGGGGAGTTCAGTGGAAGACCGATATTGAGGGTACCCTCGCAGCGGCACATGACGAAGAAGGACCGCTGCTGCTGGTGTTCTATGCAACCCTCAGAGGGCACACGGTCAAGGTGCTGATCGACTCGGGGGCCTCTGACAACTTCATCTCGGAGCAGAGCGCCAAGCGATGTGGCCTCACGACACGAGCTGGCTCCGAGATGCGAGTCACCTTGGCGGATGGATCTGTGAAGATCACTGGCGCCACTGCGTACGCCAAGTTTAACACGCACACCACCACGGGCACCTATACAGAGAACGCCCTTGCCCTTCGAATCCTACCACTGGGCATACAGGTGGATGTTATTCTTGGCGGAAGGTGGTTGCGCAGTCACTCTCCTGTTACTCTGGGCTATGAAGGGAATGGCTCCGTCTCCTTCCTCAGGAAGTCCCGCAGTGGTAAGATTGGAGGTCGCGTCACCATCACAGGCTGTTCTCCTGGGAAAGCATCTGGAGACAAGTCTCCGAAGGGCACGGCCTGTGCGGGATTGGTGAATGAGGTGTTCCTGACCCCCGCCCAGTTGAAGAAGTACCTGGTGTACGCGGAGACGCAGAAGCTGCGCGGCAATGACGACCCGGGGATACAACCCGCCTGGCTCATGATGGCCGAGAAGTCCCCCGATGATACTACTTCTGCCTTTGCAGCCACGGCTATCGACTCTGAGAACGCCGAACCCGCTGCGGATACTGAAGACGCGGAAGTGGGCCCTGAGTGGACCCTCAAGTTTCAGGACTTCTGGGGTGAGGAGTACAAGAAGGAGATGACGACTGCTCTACCGAACATTGATGGACTCAGACATGACCCCCAAGATGAAGCCAACATTAACCTGGACCCTGAGCTGAGCAAGAAGGGGCCGCCCTGCCAGCGCATCTACAAGAAGTCCGCAGAGGAACTCCGCCAACTTCGAGAACGCGTCGAGACCCTGATGTCCAAGGGCTACATCCGACCCTCCTCCAGCCCTTATGCAGCTCCCTGTCTGATGGTCCCCAAACCAGGGAACCCCAAGGAGCTGCGACTGGTGATCGACTACCGGCTTCTCAACCGCCAGACAGTCAAGGACAAGTACCCTCTCCCAGACATCCAGATGATGTTCGACGAGATGCAGGGTGCGAAGTTCTTCTCTTCATTCGACGCGGTGGATGGCTTCTGGCAAGTTCCGATGGCTCCAGGGGATGTCGAGAAGACCGCCTTCACCACCCAGATGGGGTCATCTGAGTGGTTGGTCATGCCGCAGGGGCTGCAGAATTCGCCGTCTCAGTACCAGCGACGGATGCAGCGGGCTTTGGGCCATCTCCCATTTGTCCGGATCTTCATCGATGACGTGGTCGTCTTCAGCAACACCGCTGCAGAGCACTACGAACACGTCAAACAATTGCTCCTGACGTGCAGGGAGAAGGGCGTCTTCCTCAAGAGATCCAAGTGTCAACTGTTGAAGAAATCCTTGCGGTTCCTTGGTCACTGCATCTCCGCGGATGGCTGCAGACCCCAACACGACAAGGTGGCTGCAGTGAGGGACTGGCCCGAGCTGGAGACGGTTACCCACGTCAGGCAGTTCTTGGGCCTGGCGGGGTATTACCGCAGATTCATTCACTGCTTCTCCGAGATCGCCCAGCCCCTCACCCGGTTGACCAAGTCGGACGTACCCTGGGAGTGGGGTCCCATGCAGCAGTGGGCCTTCGAGGAGCTGAAGAAGGCCCTCACATCAGCGCCAGTGCTCGCCTTGCCCAACATTAAGGGTGCCGCAGACGGCACAGCACCTTTCGTGGTGCAGACGGATGCCAGCGGCATCGCCCTTGGGGGAGTACTGATGCAAGACAATGGAGATGGTCTTGGGCTGCGCGTGATAGCATACGAGAGCCGCCAGTTCTCAGCCGCCGAACAGAATTACCACACCGGCGAGCGTGAAGTAGGTGCCCTGCATCATTGTACCACCGTCACCTGGCGGCATTACCTCATCTTCACCAACTTCCGCATCCAGGGTGATCACCGCCCCCTTGAATGGCTGATGGAACCTGGCAGAGAGCTCAGCCGCAGACAGGCACGCTGGTACATGGATCTGGTGGAGGTGGGAGTCCCGCGAATGGAGTACATCAAGGGGGCACTACTGCTGGTACCAGACGCCCTGTCCAGAAGACCCGACTTCAAAGACAAGGACGTTCGCGAAGGGTTGAAGGAAGCAGGAGTGATCGACCCCACCTCAGACCTGCCGAAAGACCCTCTGGCAACGCTGGAGTCTGAATGCTTCTCCAGCTCACCACCCGCGGCTCATCCCCACTGGGCCCAGACGGTTGACTGTTGGCTCTCAGCAGTGGAAACCCTCTCCGTGGCAGAGCAGGCCATGGACATGGGGGAGACCATCGCTCTCGTTAATCCGAAGCTCTATAAGGGAATGAAGGAGGATCACCTCGACTTCAACATGCCTGACTGGCCTGAAGCTGATAGCGCGAAGCCGACAGAAGCTCCACACGAACCCCCTGACCGAGCTCCACCTCAGATAAGGATAACGAGGAGTATGCCACGCGCTGGGAAAGCCTCTACGACCCCAGCGCCCCCACAGTTGGTGTCACCGAAGACGCGAACGCCTACATCACGAGCTGACGCATCGGCGGCGCCCACTGAGAAGGTGCCAGCGAGCTCACCACCCCCGCAGAAGGCGCCCCAGCAGTCAGCTCCATCCCCGGTCCTTTACCCACAGAAACGACAGGCTTCCCTCCCAGAGGACTCGCAGAATTGGCGTGTCCGAGCAGAGTACTCCTCGAAGTACGCCGAGAAGTTTGGACCCTTCGATGTGGACGCCTGTTGTGACTTTGGCGGCCGCAACAGACAGGCGGATAGATTCTGGACAGACTGCCTTTCAGAGAAATGGAGGGGCCTTCGGATTTGGTGTAACCCTCCATATAACTCCAAACACATTACTGTGGAGGCGATTCTGAACAAGTATATCGCAGAATGGAAGGCGGACCCAGAAAACACCTCAGCAGTCTTCGTCCTGCCAGATCACCAGTCCAAGCTCCCCGCGTGGCGCAAACTTTTCAGGAAGGCCAATATGCAGATCGTGGAGGTCGTCCCTACTCACGATGATAAGGGCGAGCCTAATCAGTTCTTCGAGAACCCAGATGGGAAGGCCTTCGACCTTCGCTGGCCTGTTCTGATAGTGCACGCCCCTCCCGCCAAACCACAGCCGGCACGCGTGAGACATCCGCGAACGGCTCCCGCTGTGATAAGGACGGGTGAGGCAGCAGCCTTCAGGGACACAATCTCCCAGCAGTCGGACTCGAAGTTCCTGCGTGCGTTGAAAGCGGAGTACACCCGAGAGGGATCACTCCGTTCGCTGCGAGAGAAGGTGAAGGCGGCGCCACACCAATGCCTACAGGACTTCAGGCTGGTGGGTGAGGTAGTTTGGAGAACCGCAGCAGGGAGATATCAGTTGGTGCTGGGGGAGGATTCTCCACTTCGGGAGGTAGTGATTCGTCATGCTCACGAGTCATTGTCCTCAGGTCACACTGGGCGAGACAAGACTCTGGAAAGAGTGCTGCGACGCTTTTATTGGCGTGGTGCTGCAGAGGATGTGGGCACCTGGGTTGCATCCTGCGCGGTGTGCCAATCAGTGAGACCGCGGGGAACTTGCCCGGATGGGTTGCTAAACCCTCACAGCATCCCGAACAGACCATGGCAAGATGTCGCGGTGGACTTCGTCACCGGCCTGCCGGTATCAGAGAGAGGTAATGACGCTTTCGTGGCCTTCACGTGCAAGCTGACGAAGATGGTCCACGTTATACCGATGAACTTCGGCGACAGCTCTGCAGCTGTGGTGGCCAGAATCTACTTTGACTCGGTGTGGCGCTTGCATGGCGCACCTATGAAAATTGTCTCTGACCGTGACCCGCGGTTTCAAGATGCCTTCTGGCAGGAGCTCATGAGACTGATGGGTGTGAAAGTGGCTCGCACCACGCCGTACAACCCTCGGTCTGACGGCCAAGCGGAACACAGCAACAGAGTTATTGAAGACATGCTCAGGTCCTTCGTAGACGCCAATGTGGAAGACTGGGACCTGTTCACCACTAACGTGGAGTTCGCGATCAATGACTCCAGAAGTGAATCTACTGGCTTCACGCCGTTTGAGCTGGTGTTTGGATTCTCGCCGCTGTCGCAGTTGGACCTTTTCCTGGAGGCCGCGCAGTCCACCGCTGGACGACGAACAGGGGGAGTAGGTACCGCACACGAGGTGGCCGCGAAATTTTCGTCGCAGCTGCGGGACGCCAGGCAGCGGTTGGAGCTGGCTCAACAGCGACAGCGCGAGCAGTTTGATCGCAGGCACGGACAGCGGGAGTATGTTGTTGGAGATCTAGTCTGGATAGAAGCGAAACATCTTACAGAGAAGGTGATGGATCGCTCCATCTGCAGGAAGTTGACCAAGCGCTGGCATGGACCGGTCCCTGTGACCGAACGCTTCTTCAGTGATGTGCAGATGACCATGCCAGAGGCTGACAGGGGAGCTCCAGTAGCCTACCGCCTACGCCTCCCTCCACACTGGCGGATACACGACGTGTTCGCTCAACACCGCCTCAAACCGTACACCAGCGGTCAAGATGCTTTCGCCGCGCGAGATCACCTAGCAGTACCTGAAGAGGTGGTAGTGGACGGTCAGAAGGAAGCACACGTTGAGCGTATTCTTGCACGTCGGGTGCGGTCTGTTCGAGGAAAAGAGGTGGAAGAGTGGAAGGTTCGCTGGACTGGCTACTCCAAAGCTCACGACCAATGGAGGACGCGTGACAAACTCGAACGCGGAGGTCCACTTCAACAGCTTCGTGAATTCGAGCAAGCGAGACTGCACATGGAAGCACAAGTTCGCGACGAAGCCACTCGGCGACGCGAGCAACGTGGCCGTCACTCTGCTCAAGCTGGAATGACACTTTCTCACCTCATCACTAACCCCTGCGATGAACTGGACCAGCTCGAACAGATGGAACATGATATCCCTCTGCCGTGGGAACGTCAAGAGCGTACGGAAGATGGGTCGTTGGCACTGGTGACAGAGCTGCTGGCAATACAGACGGAAGTAACTCGCATGCCCAGAATTCTTGTACTTTTCAGCGGCACTGGCTCAGTAGAGAGAGAATTCCTGAATTGCTTCCCCTCCGCTTCAGTGGTGACCCTCGACTCCGAACACATCTGGCATCCCACTCATGTGGATGACATCCTACAGTGGGACTACAAACAATACCCGCCTGGATTCTTCGATGTCGTTTGGGCAAGTCCCCCCTGTAGGCAGTACAGCCAAGCGCGCACCACTGGAGGACCCCCTGATCTTCCCCAGGCTGACAAAATCGTACGGCGAGCATTGCAGATCATTGACTACTTGGAGCCAAAACATTGGTTCATGGAGAACCCCAGAGGTCGCTTCCCCAACGCGCTGCGGCTTCGCCCCATGATGCGTCAACTTCCTCCCCCGCTGGTGTGTACCTACTGCATGTACGGCACGCAATACATGAAGCCCACCTGCATATGGACGAACTCAGCACCACCCACGCCCCTGCTACGCTGTACTGCTTCGACACCATGTGCGTGCAGATGGGCAACCGGTGCTCATCCAGAGACTGCTCAGCTGGGACCTCATCCGCAGCAGACTGGAGCGGGCCAATCCGCGAGCGTATATCCCGTGCCAGCGCCCCTGCTGCGACATCTTTTTCGACATTTACGCCTCCGCAAGACTGAAGACCCGCTTTAGATTCCAAGCGGCACCCTCCTTCGTGAAAGTGGTGCCCTGGTAGCGGCAGGCAAGTTGTGCTCGAAGAGGAACCAGAGAACCTAAGAACTGGAAACAGAAAGGAACCAGAAAACCTAAGAACTGGAACTTAGATAGGTACCTTAGCGGAGTGATCCCAGGAGGTAGACCACTCCTAAGGGGGGGAGAGTTGTGCCCGGAGGCACAGCGTGAGCCGATATGCCTATGCGTCTATATGTGTGTCATATGTGTGTCATCGGGGGTAATCTGGGATTGGCACGATGACAGTGAAATTGGGCTTGAAATCACGATGAGAATGAATACCAGATGTCCGGTATGGTATGACACTATGACACTATAGTAGTATGACAGTACTGTGGGGGGTGTCATCGTGGCACTCAGTCAGACCCTCGAAGAATGGTCAGATTCGCATCGGGGTTGAAAAGACAATGAAATCGAATATCAGATGTCGGGGCTATGACAGTATGACAGTATGACAGTATGACAGTACAGTAGTATGACAGTACTGTGGGGCAGTCATCGTGTCAGTCTGTCGATATAGCATCTGAATCGAGAATGACGAATCGGAATTAGAAATGAGATCGGATCGGGAATTGAACGTTGAGCCGAAGTGTGACATCGGCTCTCGAGTGGTTGACCCTGCAACCTGAGTGACGAGTGAATAAGTGGAGCACTTGAGAAGTGTTTAGCCTTCAGAACTCGGAACCGAATTATCGTTTGTACCTCAATCTGGCCCTGATCCAGTATATTATAAAATCCGAATTGTGTACCTTTGCACGTTCAATCAAAAACATATTTCCGAGCATCTGTCGTAGTGCCCCTGGCACAGTGGTTATACACGCCTCGACATTCGGTTGCGCATATGTGCATCCGATTACCGAGATGGTGGAGTAGAGCGGTCGCACGAGTGAGATAGCCGAAATCTATAATCGATGATATCCATGGAATCGCTATATCGGACTGCGAACGCTGTGGAATCGCAGGAATTCTAAGGACTTTGCGAAAAATATTTTTCAAAAAAAAATCAGGGTGAAATCGCCAAAAAAAAACCGTTGTTTTTAGCTTGTTTTGGCATTCTACACCATTACGCGGGTGAGGAGTGCAGCGATTCGTGGAATTGAGGGGTTTCACATATCACGTAATTAATCCTGATGGTCACCGCAATTTGAAATTTTGAAAAAAAATATTTTTTGGCCCAAATCGGCCGAAAATCGCGTTTTTTTGCCTGTTTTGGCCTGTCGCGGGCCTGTTTTGGCGTTCTACGCCACTCCGCGCGTGTGGAGTGCACATATTCGTGGAAATGAGGGTTTTCACATATCACCTAAGCACTCCTGATGGGAATCGCAATTTGAAATTTTGGAAAAAAAATATTTTTTTGGCCCAAATTTCAACAGAAATCGATTTTTTTGCCTGTTTCGGCCTGTCGCGGGCCTGTTTTGGCGTTCTACGCCACTCCGCGCGTGTGGAGTGCACATATTCGTGGAAATGAGGGTTTTCACATATCACCTAAGCACTCCTGATGGGAATCGCAATTTGAAATTTTGTGAAAAAATTTTTTTGCCCAAATTTCAACAGAAATCGATTTTTTTGCCTGTTTCGGCCTGTCGCGGGCCTGTTTTGGCGTTCTACGCCACTCCGCGCGTGTGGAGTGCACACAATCGTGGAAATGAGGGTTTTCACATATCACCTAAGCACTCCTGATGGGAATCGCAATTTGAAATTTTGGAAAAAAAATTGGCCCAAATTTCAACAGAAATCGATTTTTTTGCCTGTTTCGGCCTGTCGCGGGCCTGTTTTGGCGTTCTACGCCACTCGGCGCGTGTGGAGTGCACACAATCGTGGAAATGAGGGTTTTCACATATCACTTAAGCACTCCTGATGGGACTCGCAATTTGAAATTTACCCAAATCGATTACAGAATCCTTGTTATGTTGGCATATTTTGCGTGGGCCCTGTTGGGCGTTATGCACAACACGCCGAGACTAGATGCTATTCAGCATGGTGTTGTTTGGGTTCTAAGATTCTAATGATCTATCCTGCTGTGATAGTTATACTTCTTCACAACAACCCTAGGGTGCGCTGGTGCTCAGCATCGGACAACCTATAAAACTCCTTACCGCGGTATTTGCGTCTGGTCATTGTCACTTCCACACACACGACACGATGCGAATATGTCAGACATTTCTTGGATGTGTCTAGGTAGTACTCCTCGCAGCTTTCCTCATCCGCCCACTCATAGAATCTGCCTTCAACGACAAATTCCCCCGGTGTAGCATTTACGCCCTCCCCACCAGGCGAGTAGTAGTCGTCTCGCATCCCATCCGCGTTGATCACCTGCTTCACCTCGCTCAACGCCTTCACCAAATAGTAGGGGTGATTAGGATCTCCCCCCGACAGCCTTGCAAAAGTGTTTCCTCGTGCAACCTTCACACTCACGTCATCGCGGGCCTCCGCGACTCTTGTTCTGGTGCGCCGGGCATCAGATTCGGTTGCCTCAGTCAAGGTGAACTGCTCCCAGCTGTCCACGTGACTCCGGTACAGGCAACCCTCCGTGTCAGGTTGTGCCTTCGCGCACTGCGCGTAACAATAATCGCAATAGCATTGTCGGTCCCGCTTCAAGCCCACCAACAACCCCACCCCTGCACGCACCGAGTGTAACGCCAACGTCCGGTCAACCGTGTCAAACCCAGGTCCAGAGATGTCCACGTCCTTGCCGTCAACCAGAAAGAAAAATCTTTGCCCGAACTGAACACCTCTGTCGCGAGCGCTATCTATCCTTCGGCTTTTGCAACCTTTCCATGCAGAACTCGTACAAGCTTTTGGCGTCCAGTATTTTACAATGCCATTTGTCGGTTGTGGACATCACCGCCAAGCTCGCCTCATGCTTCACCGCTACTCCCATCGCGTCTTGCTCACCTCGTGCATGTGACGTCTCAAAGAAGTTGCGCTGTGTCGGGATGCCAAGCCCTCGGGGCCACTCCGCCGACTCTTCCCGCCCGCTCTCCACCACGTCGGCAAATGCGGTTGCGCATTTGTTTTGTGCCGCACTACCATCCGCCCACTCATGCATGAATTTGGGGAGAGGTATACCTCTCTTCACGAAGTACTCACTGACGATAAGTTTCCTCATATGTTGGATACCTCGGTGGGAGTGCGGCAAGGTGTCGCTAATGAGGTAGATCAGGTCCTTCACTATTATTGGGTTGGCCTCGGTGGAAGTCTGTCCGTCCACGGAACCAACCGCGTGCCGCCATAACACACAACACAGCAGCGTTGCTTGCTTCACTATCCAGTGCAACGACTGAATCGCCCTGGGAATGTTCAGAGCGTGGTTCTCGCTGAAGTCAAACAATATGAGGCAGTGCCCCAAAGGCAAGCCCGCCTTGCACTTGTTGAACATTGTCATGGAGTGCGTGGCCGTGAAACAGTGGTAGGCATACGGCTTCAAAAACCAACACGGTTGGGCAGCAGGCACACCGACCAACTTCTCCAACCTCCAACTCCCGTCCGCCGCTTTCCGCACAAACGTGCCCGAACGCACACAATTTGGGGACTCCCCTGGGGCGTGGCCAAGGAGCAGAGCTTGCAGTTTTGCAAGCAGCTCACCAGCAGTGGTCGTCTTTTGGACGAACTGCAACCGGTGCTTGTTCTTCCCGTCCTCGTCCACTCCGATATGAACGTTCTCGTAGGTGTGCCAGTCCAGCGTGGCAGTGTTGGAAACCGCCGCCGGACACAACGACCAGTTTTGCAGCCCCCCGCACCGTTTGCAAGAACCCTCCAAGCAGGGCATGTCGTGGTGGTCCTCGTGCTCTCCGTTCGACCGCTGTCTTGGACACAGCAGCGATGCCGTGAAACCGGAGGTTGACCGTCCCACCTCCACTCGACCACACTTGAAGTCCGGGAAAGCAGGAAATGGTTTACGGGCAGACAGCCGTGCCCGAAGGCCTCCAACGCGAGGGCAACACGACGCGTCCGTGCACTTGCAGCCGGAGTGACCCACCTCCTGGAAACGGGCATACGCCTCCACCATCAACCGCATATCCTCGCGGTACCTGCAGCAGCAGGAAATGGTGTCCCTTCGGGTGAGTCGTTGCACTTGCCTCGGCTTCCGAGTCTCAAAAGCTCGGAGTTCGATCTTTTCGGCGGGAAACTTCTTCTTGAACTTGCGGAACACCTCCAACTGTGTCATTTCCAACCACTGCTTCGACACCTTCTCCACGCTTCTATCAATATGCCGCAGCTGGATCACGTCCCGTTTACACGTGGACACCCGACTGATCCCAGCACTCAGCCAGAAGGCTTGGATCTTGTGGGTCAGCTCCGCGCTTATAGCACGGTTGGCCATGTGCAGGTTTTCCAGGACCAACCCTGCCAGAAGACCGGCATTAACCCCTTAGTTGCGGTTGGAATTTTTTGCAAAAATATGTGGTTTGGGGACAATTCAAAGTATTGCGTGATCATGGCCGCATGCACGCATGCGACATCATGTATGTTATAGGAGACCATCAAATAAGCCACAACGAATCATGGTATAGCTATATCTATCGTATATCTCGAGATATATGGATTATCCAACCAAAATTTTGAGTATTTTGAGCATAGAAATTACGCATACGTCTTGTGTACGATGCGTGACTGCAGTCTTATTGACTTGTATCATGGTAAAATATCGCGGAAATTAACATGTTAGACTATCCCTAATCCATAGTACGCATTAATACCGCCCAATGTGCCAAAAAATACCAAAAATGGCCAAAAAAACACCGAAAAAACACTTGGATTCAAATGTTTTCCTCACTTAAGAAATGTTTTCCATACTTAAGCTAAAACTCAGGTGATTTTGCTCATAAAATGAGACTATGTGGTGATATAATACCCCATGTTGCATGCGAGACTGGCGTTGGGATCCATTTCTATCGTATATTTCCACATGGCCACGTATATGCTTACCAATACGGGATGTTTATGGCTTGGTTAGCTACTTTTCAAAGCCAAATTTAAGCGCAAAATGACGCAAATAGACAAATTTGGGTTTGGAAATACTAACACGTGAGAGATATATCGCACTAGTGTCTATTACCCACCACTAAGTTGGGTGCACCCAACCTAAGAACCCTTTTTCAAACGTCAATAACTCCTCGAATATCGGACTTATAGTGCCAAAGCAAGGCTAGGCCATGGCCTACTATGTTCCCTTTGAACAATGGATATGCATTATACCTCTGTGATCGCAATCTGCGGGGTATAATGGGACCGTACCCTACCAAATAAGGACGGGTCCATGTGATTCATAAATCACATGGACCCCGCATGGACCTCACGTGGACCCCCGTGGACTTGGAATGGACCTCGCATGCCCCAAATGGTCAGACATTTCTCCCTAGGGGTCCATATGGGGTCCACTGAAGGTCCATGTGGGGTCCATACGGTTTCCAGTCACATGGACCTCACATGGACCCTCCCTACGGGTCCATGTGGGGTCCATGTGATACCTCTTAGTGTGTACGTAGCATGTGGACCCGACATGGACCGGTGAGGGCCACATGGGTCCGATGGTCAGACATTCCTACGGGTCCATGCGACGCATGGACCCCACATGGACCCCGCATGGACCGGTAGGTACAATCACATGGACTTCACGGGGACCACTCAGTTATCATCACATGGACCCCACATGGACCGGTGAGGGCCACATGGGTCCGATGGTCAGACATTCCTACGGGTCCATGCGACGCATGGACCTCGCATGGACCCGTAGGGAATGCATCACATGGACCCAGCATGGACCCCTCGCTCGATGGGTTCATATGATTACCCGGCAGGTCCATGTGGTATTTAGGCGGGTCCAAGCGATGATCTAGCGGGTCCGTGTGAGTATTAAGCGGGTCCGTATGATTATCCGGCGGGTCCACGTGGGCATTAAGCGGGTCCATGTGATTAGTATGTGGGTCTATGCGATTATTCTGCGGGTCCATGTGATTATTTTGTGGGTCCATACGATTCTTCGGCGGGTCCATGTGGGTATTAAGCGGGTCCATGCGTTTGTAAAACGGGTCCATGTGCTCTGCAAGCGGGTCCATACGGTTATTTAGCGGGTCCATGTGATTATTTTGTGGGTCCATACGATTATTTTGTGGGTCCATACGGTTATTCAGCGGGTCCATATGATTATTTTGTTGGTCCATATGATTCTTCGGCGGGTCCATGTGGGTATTAAGCGGGTCCATGCGATTGTAAAACGGGTCCATGTGCTCTGCAAGCGGGTCCATTCGATTATGATGTGGGTCCATACGGTTATTCAGCGGGTCCATGTGATCATTTTGTGGGTCCATACGATTATTCGGCGGGTCCGTGCGGGTATTAAGCGGGTCCATGCGATTGTAAAACGGGTCCATGTGCTCTGCAAGCGGGTCCATGCGATTATTATGTGGGTCCATATGGTTATTCAGAGGGTCCGTGTGATTATTTTGTGGGTCCATACGATTATTCGCGGGTCCGTGTGGGTATTAAGCGGGTCCATGCGATTGTAAAACGGGTCCATGTGCTCTGCAAGCGGGTCCATTCGATTATTTTGTGGGTCCATACGGTTATTCAGCGGGTCCATGTGATCATTTTGTGGGTCCATACGATTATTCGGCGGGTTCGTGTGGGTATTAAGCGGGTCCATGCGATTGTAAAACGGGTCCATGTGCTCTGCAAGCGGGTCCATTCGATTATTTTGTGGGCCCATACGGTTATTCAGCGGGTCCATGTGATCATTTTGTGGGTCCATACGATTATTCGGCGGGTTCGTGTGGGTATTAAGCGGGTCCATACGATTGTAAAACGGGTCCATGTGATCAACAAGCGGGTCCATGCGATTATTTTGTGGGTCCATATGGTTATTCAGCGGGTCCATATGATTATTTTAGTATACAATGCAATTATAAACAATATTTACAAGTGAAGTGGTCAGGACGGCAAAAACAGTACGGCAGTTCTACACAAAATGATTGCTATTCTGCGTCACCACTATCATACCCTGCCCTTGCCCCATCCTCGTCTTGCGCATCTTCGTCTTGCGTATCCTCTCCATTCCCATCCGAGGGCCCATCACCATTCTCATCACCATCCCCGCCATCCCCGGACGCCTCCATGTCCTCCACCACCTCCCCGGCCTGCTCGGCCTGCTCGGCCTCCTCGGCCTCCTCCGTTACAGCTGCCTTGCCCTTTTTCCTCTTCTTTTTCTCGGCTTCGTCGCCCCCATCCGCTTTCCTCTTGGCCTTGCCGAGCATCTCCTTTGCCGCCTTTTTGCGGGCCTCCTTGGCAGCGTGGCTGGCAGTACTTCGTTCGGAAGCTTCCTTGGCGCTCTGCACCTTCATACCAGCAAATACCTTAGAGGCATTTTTGCTGAGCTTGACGTTACTGACTGGCAACCTGCATACGTAGACACACCACACCTCAATACAGTACACAGAGTATACTGGGGCGGGGTTGGGGCGACACGTGGGACCATACAGGACATACGGGGGCGGGGTGCGGGCAGAACACCGGACCGTGCGGGACCCAGGTTTACAGAGGTAAACGGGCCCAGGTTTACAGAGGGCAAAACGTGTGAATTGAAGGGTTACTCACCACACCAGGATGCCTGCCTCCATTATCGACTTGGCGTCGTGCTGGAGTTCTGTTTTGTTTATTTTTTTTTCTGAGTTGAGGGGGAGAGCGAGCAACTTCGTGATGGATAACTCGTGCATCGCAAGGATGCGGTCGTGATGGTCCCCGGCCTCGTCGTTCTCGTCGTGGGGGGAAGGTTTTACTCAGAACTTGAGCAAAACCTCCACGACGTCCTTGGGGATTTTGCCCCCCTTGGCAATAATCACACTGCTCCCCCCGGGGACCCCCTCCACCACCCCGTAACACAACTCGAACCGATCGTTGTCGTAGTCGAGGAGTGAGGAGGCGAACTCCTCGGGGAAGGGGGTAACGGATTTGGAGCGGATGCGGTGCACGGCGACGAATGACCCGAGCACCAGTGTGGAGTCATCCGCCTGCGACCCAGCCCCAAACCAATAGCAGTCAGCGACATGTGTCGTACCCACACTCACACACTGCAGTTCAGCTGGAGCGGCCCTACCACACTGTGGGTCGGTCCAGCGTGGGTTCGGCACGAGGGCTAAACGTGGCCCCTGTACCGTCCCTCTCAAAACAAAGGGGTCCAGGGTAAAAAAACATAACAGGTATGTTTGCTTACCAGTGGCCACACGAACGAACTCTTCTTCTCCTTGCCCTGCTTCTCGGGCGCGACTGGGGCAGGGATCTTCTCCCCTTGATCCTTGTCCAGCCCGGCGGCGGGCTTCCCCAAGTTGGCGGGCTGCACGTCGGCGGGCTTGACGTACTGCCCCCCCTCCAGTGCCCAGAAGGCTTCAAAGAGGGGCCCCTCCGTGGGCTGCCCGGCGTCGAAGTAATTCAGCACCGTCTCGGTGGTCTTCTTGCCGGGCAGCTCGCCGGTGGCGTCCGATGCCACCCGGACGCCGCGGGCCGGGCCGTCAAAACGCTGGGAAAAACCCGTCGGGCATTCTTTTGTGGTCTTTAGCTTCCACCTCCCCAAGGTGGTGGTCTGACATTTCATATATGTCAGTCGGTTTTTTATGTAATCCCGCACGCATTCGTACGAGAAGCCTGGCGTCGCCGTTTTGATCGCCTCAACGGCTTCGTCCAGGCTCTCTTCCTCCAGCGTGGAGATGGTGCATCCAGGGGCCCATACTCCACTTCTTAAATTATTTCCGCAAACTAAATTTGTCGACCGCTGCAATGACTTCACGAGATGCTGGGGGGCTTCCTTTGTCGTGTGGAAGACCCCCCCCGCATCGCCAGGCGCGCTGCCTGTAGCACCCGCTTCCACCTTGACGGCCGGGTGCTGCGCAGGCACAGCACCAGCACCAGCAAGCCCTGCTGCCAGCTGCTGCCGGAGACCCTGCATTTCTTGCTGCTGGGCTGCAAACTGGCGCATGAGCTCCCCCAGCTGGGTGTTTCCAGACTGAGGGAGGGTCGTCTGCCGGGAAGACAGTTTCTTCTCGTCTTTGCTGCGTGTCTTGCGTGAAGCTCCCATCGATGTCTGTGCTGCGTGGACGGACGGAGGTTGTGCGTGAGGCTGTGAGGACTGAGGTTGTGAGGCGGTAGTGCGAGGAACGAAGGTCTTCAAAGAATTCAAAGTTCGGTTCTTTGACTTTCTGCGCCGCCAGGCGAGGCATTGTACCAAGGTGGACAGCATTGGTTCCATCGAGGTCCAACGTCGGTCCACGCGATCGAGTCAACTCGCATGGGACTGTCTCTGTATCGGTACATGGTGGGCTGCGATTTCAAATTTGCAGGTCTCAATTTCTTTTTTTCTTTTCTAGTTCGTTTCAGAGTGCTCTCGGTAGGGCATGCGGTTTTATGAATAAAATTTCTGCCGTGCGGCGAATTTCCATCACCGTGGGTGCTTGGCCGAGTGGTCAAATGTTGGTAAGCCGAACACGTTTCACGTGAGGGTGAGGGGTTCGAATCCCCTTGGAGGCATGGGCACCCACGATTCCCCTTGTGTCCTGCTGGCAGTTCCCCGTGCATGTGGCGCGATGGGCGATTGCCGCGATTGCCAACGACGCCGGTAGTGCACAAGGGGCGTTGTGGGTGCCCACCCACGCCTTCATGCCATTTTGAGTTTCAGTAACTCATGGAGACCGTCCGATTAAGACTGGGGGGTTCATCTGGTCCGTCAATTGCACCGTTCGCTGGGAACAGGAAAGCATTCCCACAGAGCACCTGTTCTTCGATTTTTTCCCTTTAGTTCGATTTGAAAAAATCGCACGCACAAAAATGCCGATATCTCACGGGAAAAAAACATTTTTGCTTTTTTGTTTGGCAGGATATATTGCAATCAAGCTGCCCCTTTTAGTGCCCAAATTTTGTTTTTTTCGATTTTTGGGTCGATTTTCGCTATCTCTCAACGAGGAATTCTTTACACCGCTGCTTGCCTCGCCGACGTTCTTTAGATAGGTCCACGTGAGGTCCATGTGACTCGAATCCCCAAAAATGTGAAACTGTGCGTCGGTCCCATAGGCTTCATCACCGGTCCATGCCGTCGGTCCATGTGTGGTCCGACGCAAGTCCATGCGAGGTCCATGCATGGTCAGACATTTTTGCACCACATGGACCCTGTTTCACGCCCTAGACCCGGCGTTTTTTTTTTTGTAAAATCTCGGGGACCCGCTAATCCTCATGGGGGCAGCGTGAGAGCGAGCCTTTAACACTTGTCGGTCCAAGTGAGGTCCATGTGTAACGCGTAACCCCAAAATGCACTTTTTTAAGCAAAAAAGGCAAAAACACCTGTGCGTCGGTCCCATAGGCTTCATTACGGGTCCATGCCGTCGGTCCCACAGTGGTTCAACGGGTTATTTGGCAAGTCCATGCGAGGTCCATGCATGGTCAGACATTTTTGGACCACATGGACCCTGTTTCGTTCCCTAGACCCGGCGTTTTTTTACTTTACCCCATAGGGGCGGGCTGTGTTCCACCTATGGGACCATAGGGTTTATTAGGGTTGCGGCGTCTTGCTGCGGTGGATTCCGAACGGGTCCGTGTGGGGTCCGTGTGGGGTCGAAGGCATGGTACCGACGGGTCCATGTGGGGTCCCAGGCATGGTACCGACGGGTCCGTATGGAGTCCAAGGCATGGTACCGACGGGTCCGTGTGGGGTCCAAGGCATGGTTCCTACGGGTCCGGGGTTCGGGACCGGTTATGGACTGAGTGATTCCTATCGGTCCGAGCCCCCGCCCCCGTATAGTACTGCTCGCTTTAAACACTTACTCACCCCAGCGTGTACGACCTTTTGCAGGCGTTCTACCTGCAACATGCTGGATAAAATGGTTTGGCACTTGTCTATGAGACGATAGATGGCGACTCCACAAGGCATACAAGGAAGCCGCCCTGGACGCTACGTTTCAGAGTATGGCATTTGTCCGTGTAATCAATGCCACCACCGAGGGCTTACGACACGTGAACTTGGCCGCCGTCAAATTCTCCGACATGTCAAACAATATGGTGTATACATTCCGCAACAGGAGTTCGAAGAAGAGAATGAGCGATCATCTCCCCGAGATGATGAGATGGGCGGTGCGGATCGTGACCATCATACCCCTCGGGAAGCCGAGGTGATATCCAACTTTGAAGCGTTGGCGAAACACATCGAGGACTTGGGGTTTGGGAAACAACTACGTGATGATGATGGCGAATCGTCATCCGGAGACGACAGCGGCGACGGGGAAGGCGGTGGCGAGGAGGATGAAGATGCCGAAGAGCTTACCGACGACTCTGCGGATGATTCCGATGGCGAAGGCGATGTGGTGAGTGCGGTGTTCAGGATGTGGTACCCATTGGGAACATGTGGGGGAACTATCGGTACGGGACGTGGTACCGGTCTAGGACCAGTACATACCGCCTCGTACGGTTACGGTAGTGAGTGCTGCTTGCAAGTTTAGGTACCCACATGGGACCGATACGGGACCTGTGTGAACGGCCCGGTCCCATGTATGGTACCGGATGGGGACCCATATTGCCCCATGACTTTACACATGCATCCTTCTAGTACCAAGCGCGGATGGACTGATGAAGTGTTGGCGCCCTGCAGGACATTTCCAAGATCAACGAACTGTTACTTGACCTTTTGGAGATGCAGGTCGAGCACAACGGGACTCAGTCCATCTTTGCATCTATTCTCGACATCGTCCGGGGAAGGCTCCTTAACAACGAAGAACGGCAA
>LGRX02029098.1:0-19329 GCA_001247695.2 Cymbomonas tetramitiformis | reverse complement strand
ACCAAATAAGGACGGGTCCATGTGATTCATAAATCACATGGACCCCGCATGGACCTCACGTGGACCCCCGTGGACTTGGAATGGACCTCGCATGCCCCAAATGGTCAGACATTTCTCCCTAGGGGTCCATATGGGGTCCACTGAAGGTCCATGTGGGGTCCATACGGTTTCCAGTCACATGGACCTCACATGGACCCTCCCTACGGGTCCATGTGGGGTCCATGTGATACCTCTTAGTGTGTACGTAGCATGTGGACCCGACATGGACCGGTGAGGGCCACATGGGTCCGATGGTCAGACATTCCTACGGGTCCATGCGACGCATGGACCCCACATGGACCCCGCATGGACCGGTAGGTACAATCACATGGACTTCGCGGGGACCACTCAGTTATCATCACATGGACCCCACATGGACCGGTGAGGGCCACATGGGTCCGATGGTCAGACATTCCTACGGGTCCATGCGACGCATGGACCTCGCATGGACCCGTAGGGAATGCATCACATGGACCCAGCATGGACCCCCCCCCACCCCCGTTTGGGCGCTCGCTCGATGGGTTCATATGATTACTCGGCAGGTCCATGTGGTATTTAGGCGGGTCCAAGCGATAATCTAGCGGGTCCGTGTGAGTATTAAGCGGGTCCGTATGATTATCCGGCGGGTCCACGTGGGCATTAAGCGGGTCCATGTGATTAGTATGTGGGTCTATGCGATTATTCTGCGGGTCCATGTGATTATTTTGTGGGTCCATACGATTCTTCGGCGGGTCCATGTGGGTATTAAGCGGGTCCATGCGTTTGTAAAACGGGTCCATGTGCTCTGCAAGCGGGTCCATACGGTTATTTAGCGGGTCCATGTGATTATTTTGTGGGTCCATACGATTATTTTGTGGGTCCATACGGTTATTCAGCGGGTCCATATGATTATTTTGTTGGTCCATATGATTCTTCGGCGGGTCCATGTGGGTATTAAGCGGGTCCATGCGATTGTAAAACGGGTCCATGTGCTCTGCAAGCGGGTCCATTCGATTATGATGTGGGTCCATACGGTTATTCAGCGGGTCCATGTGATCATTTTGTGGGTCCATACGATTATTCGGCGGGTCCGTGCGGGTATTAAGCGGGTCCATGCGATTGTAAAACGGGTCCATGTGCTCTGCAAGCGGGTCCATGCGATTATTATGTGGGTCCATATGGTTATTCAGAGGGTCCGTGTGATTATTTTGTGGGTCCATACGATTATTCGCGGGTCCGTGTGGGTATTAAGCGGGTCCATGCGATTGTAAAACGGGTCCATGTGCTCTGCAAGCGGGTCCATTCGATTATTTTGTGGGTCCATACGGTTATTCAGCGGGTCCATGTGATCATTTTGTGGGTCCATACGATTATTCGGCGGGTTCGTGTGGGTATTAAGCGGGTCCATGCGATTGTAAAACGGGTCCATGTGCTCTGCAAGCGGGTCCATTCGATTATTTTGTGGGCCCATACGGTTATTCAGCGGGTCCATGTGATCATTTTGTGGGTCCATACGATTATTCGGCGGGTTCGTGTGGGTATTAAGCGGGTCCATACGATTGTAAAACGGGTCCATGTGATCAACAAGCGGGTCCATGCGATTATTTTGTGGGTCCATATGGTTATTCAGCGGGTCCATATGATTATTTTAGTATACAATGCAATTATAAACAATATTTACAAGTGAAGTGGTCAGGACGGCAAAAACAGTACGGCAGTTCTACACAAAATGATTGCTATTCTGCGTCACCACTATCATACCCTGCCCTTGCCCCATCCTCGTCTTGCGCATCTTCGTCTTGCGTATCCTCTCCATTCCCATCCGAGGGCCCATCACCATTCTCATCACCATCCCCGCCATCCCCGGACGCCTCCATGTCCTCCACCACCTCCCCGGCCTGCTCGGCCTGCTCGGCCTCCTCGGCCTCCTCCGTTACAGCTGCCTTGCCCTTTTTCCTCTTCTTTTTCTCGGCTTCGTCGCCCCCATCCGCTTTCCTCTTGGCCTTGCCGAGCATCTCCTTTGCCGCCTTTTTGCGGGCCTCCTTGGCGGCGTGGCTGGCAGTACTTCGTTCGGAAGCTTCCTTGGCGCTCTGCACCTTCATACCAGCAAATACCTTAGAGGCATTTTTGCTGAGCTTGACGTTACTGACTGGCAACCTGCATACGTAGACACACCACACCTCAATACAGTACACAGAGTATACTGGGGCGGGGTTGGGGCGACACGTGGGACCATACAGGACATACGGGGGCGGGGTGCGGGCAGAACACCGGACCGTGCGGGACCCAGGTTTACAGAGGTAAACGGGCCCAGGTTTACAGAGGGCAAAACGTGTGAACTGAAGGGTTACTCACCACACCAGGATGCCTGCCTCCATTATCGACTTGGCGTCGTGCTGGAGTTCTGTTTTGTTTATTTTTTTTTCTGAGTTGAGGGGGAGAGCGAGCAACTTCGTGATGGATAACTCGTGCATCGCAAGGATGCGGTCGTGATGGTCCCCGGCCTCGTCGTTCTCGTCGTGGGGGGAAGGTTTTACTCCGAACTTGAGCAAAACCTCCACGACGTCCTTGGGGATTTTGCCCCCCTTGGCAATATTCACACTGCTCCCCCCGGGGACCCCTTCCACCACCCCGTAACACAACTCGAACCGATCGTTGTCGTAGTCGAGGAGTGAGGAGGCGAACTCCTCGGGGAAGGGGGTAACGGATTTGGAGCGGATGCGGTGCACGGCGACGAATGACCCGAGCACCAGTGTGGAGGCATCCGCCTGCGACCCAGCCCCAAACCAATAGCAGTCAGCGACATCGTACCCACACTCACACACTGCAGTTCAGCTGGAGCGGCCCTACCACACTGTGGGTCGGTCCAGCGTGGGTTCGGCACGAGGGCTAAACGTGGCCCCTGTACCGTCCCTCTCAAAACAAAGGGGTCCAGGGTAAAAAAAACATAACAGGTATGTTTGCTTACCAGTGGCCACACGAACGAACTCTTCTTCTCCTTGCCCTGCTTCTCGGGCGCGACTGGGGCAGGGATCTTCTCCCCTTGATCCTTGTCCAGCCCGGCGGCGGGCTTCCCCAAGTTGGCGGGCTGCACGTCGGCGGGCTTGACGTACTGCACCCCCTCCAGTGCCCAGAAGGCTTCAAAGAGGGGCCCCTCCGTGGGCTGCCCGGCGTCGAAGTAATTCAGCACCGTCTCGGTGGTCTTCTTGCCGGGCAGCTCGCCGGTGGCGTCCGATGCCACCCGGACGCCGCGGGCCGGGCCGTCAAAACGCTGGAAAAACCCCGTCGGGCATTCTTTTGTGGTCTTTAGCTTCCACCTCCCCAAGGTGGTGGTCTGACATTTCATATATGTCAGTCGGTTTTTTATGTAATCCCGCACGCATTCGTACGAGAAGCCTGGCGTCGCCGTTTTGATCGCCTCAACGGCTTCGTCCAGGCGCTCTTCCTCCAGCGTGGAGATGGTGCATCCAGGGGCCCATACTCCACTTCTTAAATTATTTCCGCAAACTAAATTTGTCGACCGCTGCAATGACTTCACGAGATGCTGGGGGGCTTCCTTTGTCGTGTGGAAGACCCCCCCCGCATCGCCAGGCGTGCTGCCTGTAGCACCCGCTTCCACCTTGACGGCCGGGTGCTGCGCAGGCACAGCAGCAGCACCAGCAAGCCCTGCTGCCAGCTGCTGCCGGAGCCCCTGCATTTCTTGCTGCTGGGCTGCAAACTGGCGCATGAGCTCCCCCAGCTGGGTGTTTCCAGACTGAGGGAGGGTCGTCTGCCGGGAAGACAGTTTCTTCTCGTCTTTGCTGCGTGTCTTGCGTGAAGCTCCCATCGATGTCTGTGCTGCGTGGACGGACGGAGGTTGTGCGTGAGGCTGTGAGGACTGAGGTTGTGAGGCGGTAGTGCGAGGAACGAAGGTCTTCAAAGAATTCAAAGTTCGGTTCTTTGACTTTCTGCGCCGCCAGGCGAGGCATTGTACCAAGGTGGACAGCATTGGTTCCATCGAGGTCCAACGTCGGTCCACGCGATCGAGTCAACTCGCATGGGCCTGTCTCTGTATCGGTACATGGTGGGCTGCGATTTCAAATTTGCAGGTCTCAATTTCTTTTTTTCTTTTCTAGTTCGTTTCAGAGTGCTCTCGGTAGGGCATGCGGTTTTATGAATAAAATTGCTGCCGTGCGGCGAATTTCCATCACCGTGGGTGCTTGGCCGAGTGGTCAAATGTTGGTAAGCCGAACACGTTTCACGTGAGGGTGAGGGGTTCGAATCCCCTTGGAGGCATGGGCACCCACGATTCCCCTTGTGTCCTGCTGGCAGTTCCCCGTGCATGTGGCACGATGGGCGATTGCCGCGATTGCCAACGACGCCGGTAGTGCACAAGGGGCGTTGTGGGTGCCCACCCACGCCTTCATGCCATTTTGAGTTTCAGTAACTCATGGAGACCGTCCGATTAAGACTGGGGGGTTCATCTGGTCCGTCAATTGCACCGTTCGCTGGGAACAGGAAAGCATTCCCACAGAGCACCTGTTCTTCGATTTTTTCCCTTTAGTTCGATTTGAAAAAATCGCACGCACAAAAATCCCGATATCTCACGGGAAAAAAACATTTTTGCTTTTTTGTTTGGCAGGATATATTGCAATCAACCTGCCCCTTTTAGTGCCCAAATTTTGTTTTTTCCGATTTTTGGGTCGATTTTCGCTATCTCTCAACGAGGAATTCTTTACACCGCTGCTTGCCTCGCCGACGTTCTTTAGATAGGTCCACGTGAGGTCCATGTGACTCGAATCCCCAAAAATGTGAAACTGTGCGTCGGTCCCATAGGCTTCATCACCGGTCCATGCCGTCGGTCCATGTGTGGTCCGACGCAAGTCCATGCGAGGTCCATGCATGGTCAGACATTTTTGCACCACATGGACCCTGTTTCGTTCCCTAGACCCGTCGTTTTTTTTTGTAAAATCTCGGGGACCCGCTAATCCTCATGGGGGCAGCGTGAGAGCGAGCCTTTAACACTGGTCGGTCCAAGCGAGGTCCATGTGTAACGCGTAACCCCAAAATGCACTTTTTTAAGCAAAAACAGGCAAAAACACCTGTGCGTTGGTCCCATAGGCTTCATTACGGGTCCATGCCGTCGGTCCCACAGTGGTTCAACGGGTTATTTGGCAAGTCCATGCGAGGTCCATGCATGGTCAGACATTTTTGGACCACATGGACCCTGTTTCGTTCCCTAGACCCGTCGTTTTTTTACTTTACCCCATAGGGGCGGGCTGTGTTCCACCTATGGGACCATAGGGTTTATTAGGGGTGCGGCGTCTTGCTGCGGTGGATTCCGAACGGGTCCGTGTGGGGTCCGTGTGGGGTCCAAGGCATGGTACCGACGGGTCCATGTGGGGTCCCAGGCATGGTACCGACGGGTCCGTATGGAGTCCAAGGCATGGTACCGACGGGTCCGTGTGGGGTCCAAGGCATGGTTCCTACGGGTCCGGGGTTCGGGACCGGTTATGGACTGAGTGATTCCTATCGGTCCGAGACCCCGCCCCCGTATAGTACTGCTCGCTTTAAACACTTACTCACCCGTGTACGACCTTTTGCAGGCGTTCTACCTGCAACATGCTGGATAAAATGGTTTGGCACTTGTCTATGTGACGATAGATGGCGACTCCACAGGGCATACAAGGAAGCCGCCCTGGACGCTACGTTTCAGAGTATGGCATTTGTCCGTGTAATCAATGCCACCACCGAGGGCTTACGACACGTGAACTTGGCCGCCGTCAAATTCTCCGACATGTCAAACAATATGGTGTATACATTCCGCAACAGGAGTTCGAAGAAGAGAATGAGCGATCATCTCCCCGAGATGATGAGATGGGCGGTGCGGATCGTGACCATACCCCTCGGGAAGCCGAGGTGATATCCAACTTTGAAGCGTTGGCGAAACACATCGAGGACTTGGGGTTTGGGAAACAACTACGTGATGATGATGGCGAATCGTCATCCGGAGACGACAGCGGCGACGGGGAAGGCGGTGGCGAGGAGGATGAAGATGCCGAAGAGCTTACCGACGACTCTGCGGATGATTCCGATGGCGAAGGCGATGTGGTGAGTGCGGTGTTCAGGATGTGGTACCCATTGGGAACATGTGGGGGGCCTATCGGTACGGGACGTGGTACCGGTCTAGGACCAGTACATACCGCCTCGTACGGTTACAGTAGTGAGTGCTGCTTGCAAGTTAAGGTACCCACATGGGACCGATATGGGACCTGTGTGAACGGCCCGGTCCCATGTATGGTACCGGATGGGGACCCATATTGCCCCATGACTTTACACATGCATCCTTCTAGTACCAAGCGCGGATGGACTGATGAAGTGTTGGCGCCCTGCAGGACATTTCCAAGATCAACGGACTGTTACTTGACCTTTTGGAGATGCAGGTCGAGCACAACGGGACTCAGTCCATCTTTGCATCTATTCTCGACATCGTCCGGGGAAGGCTCCTTAACAACGAAGAACGGCAAGTCCTTCCTCGCACGTTCCCCGAGACATTGAAGCGGTTTAAACCCTTCTACGGAGCGTACAATGAGGTGCACGTGTGCATCAAGGGATGCATCATGTACAAGGGTGAACACAGCGAGCTCGACAAATGTCCAAAGTGTAAGACTTCGAGGTATCGGTTGGGAAAAGAAGACGACGGGGTGAGAACGAACGGTCGAGCAAGATCTATTTTCAGATACTGGCCTTTGGAATCACTGCTGGAGTACATCTTCCTCTGTCCAGAATATGCCGCGATGGTGCGGAGCTTCGATGCGACCAAGCTGCCTGACGAACAACCAGACAAAGTCACCGGGATACATGGTGCGAATCATGTAAAATTGCTCAGCCGTGTTGAGTGTCCCATAGTACCTTTCCCGTCCCTATCGGTCCCTTATCCCGCCCTGTATAGGGAAACCTGTGGGACCCATCTCTCGTCATCCTAGCTCAATCAGCGATTAGTTTGATATTATAGTTGGTTCGGTATGTGGTACATTTGAGGGCGAATTGCCGGACCCATGGGGAAATGACATTGGACCCGGCCTTGCGAATGCAGATTCTCCTGCTCTCCGAGCTTTGGTCCAGAAGTTCCCCAGATTCTTCGCGGACCGCCGGAATCTATGGATTATTCTTTGCGCGGATGGAATCAACCCGTTCAACGATCAGCTATCCAGCATCATGCCCATTTGCTTCACGATTGGCAACATGCCCGGGGAAGAACGACACAAGCACGTGTTCACGTATGGGATTGCGGAGGGCAAGCCCAATTGGGACCTTGCAAGGACACTTCGCTCTTTTACGACCACCTGGTGGATGAGCTAGAGGTACTGTGGTCCACTGGTCATACGGTTTTCGACGTCATCGAGAAAGAACCATTTACAGTTCGATGCATGGTGTACGCGGTACTCATGGATTACGTTGGCCTTGTGGACGCATCCCGACGAATGGCTGCGACTGCCATTATGGGATGCTTGAAGTGCCTGATCAACGGCATTGGGGCTGCGAAAAGCAAGATGGGGAAAACGATATTTCTGGAGAAGTTCCAAAAGCGACGAGGTCCGCCCATTCTTGGATGTACAATCATACTCATATAGATCGGTCCTATGCTGGTCCCATGTCGGTCCGGCGTGCGGCCTCCATCCCGCCACCGTCTTGTACCTGTCTCGTTTACCGAGAAGTTTGTGATAGGAGCGTTGGTGCTTACTAAGCACTGTCCGAGTCCCGCCCTGGCCCCGCCCCTCTTTCGCCCTCAATCCGCCCCCGTACCGCCAACAGCCCGCCCCCAATCTGCCCCAATTCATTATGGATTGTACACTTACTTACCCAGGTGGCGATACCGAGACTGACCTCCACACCGATGAACGTGTCCGACAAATACAGCAGTTGCACAAAGGCATGGCGAAGAACGGCGCTTCCAAAGAGCAGTTACAAGATAGTTTCAAGAAGTTTGGTGTGAAAACTCCTTGCGCGTTCTCCAGATTGGTGTACTTCCACGTCATACACATGTACCTTTTGGACTTGATGCACATATTGAGCAACTTGGTCCAACGCTTACACAAATCGATTTGTGGTGGCAACTGGGCAGCGCATTGTCGGAATTTTGCAAGAGAGTTTAAGGTCAATCGGGGCTGGCTTGTTGCGCCTCCGCAACCTCGCAATGCTACACGTGTTCGAACAGCAGCTCAGCGACTTGCTGGTAAGTTGCTAGAGTCGAGGGGTACCACGCGTGGGACCCGTCCCGCCCCACACTAGCCCCAACGGGTACGGAGCTGGGCCCCAAGTAGGGGCACAATCTTGACCTGTCGCTTTGTGCCCACTGCAGGTAAACCATCTCCGTGGGCACCGTCGAAGCCGTCGAGAATTGCCATGACCGAGTGGTTACGTGACGTTCTGGGCGCACCAAAATCATGGGGCCCACTGCCCCAGAAGCTTATGCAACTGAAGGCTAACGAGAATTTCATTCCTCGAAGATTAAAGGCGGCATTGGGTATCACGGCGATGACTTCAGGAATTTTGCCTGTTCTGTCGAGCTAGCCTGGTCCGGATGGGCTCGTGGAAAGGCCTTTGCACGCGGATTATGTTGGGGAGATATGCTCCATCGTTCGTGAGGTTTCAGCCCTACAATTCTTTTGAAGGTAAAGCATCATTGCCTAGTTTAGCAGCAATCTTGGTCCGGGGCCCCGCCCCGATGGGGGCGGATCGTCTCCCTGATTTAGTACCCACGTGGGCATTGTAGGTCCGCATGCACCTATATTGTACCCATACTATTTCCTTTTGAGATCTGCTATTTGCCTTTTCCAGGAAATGCCAGGTCTCATTGAGAGAGTGAAAGTGGTCCTAAAGCTTGGTGAAGATCACATGTCACCAGCCGATTTGGTGATGATGCAGCATCTCCTTACTCATGTCGTGCCGCAGCTCATGATGTACGGTCCAGCACGTGAGCTATGGATGTTTTGCTTCGAGGACTACTTTGGCCGAATGAAGCGTGCGGTCAAAACGCGATCGAGTCCGGTGGCCAGCATCATGAAGAATATAGAGTTGGAGCGCCTCGTAAACCTTTGTCGTGGGTTGAGCGATTTGGCGCGAGGGTCGAGGCCACCTGTATATCCACTCCCCGAACCTTCGCGGGTTTCAATGATGCTGAAATCAGGAGTGGAGCGTCAAGGCAGGAACACACTGCTATCAGAAGGTATGTGATACCGTGCCGCCCCTGTTGAGTCAACATGCCGGACCCGTCGGTCCTAGATCCCGCCCCGGCCCCGCCCCATGTATTGCAGTTCGATTTCATGCTAGCTACAATCTTAAAATAAAGTTCGATATTTTGGGCTTCAGATACCATTAAGGACATCAAATCCTGGCTGCTGCTTCATTTCGATTGGTTTGCCGAACTTCGACATCAGTTTGAATTGGCTACAGCACGCATCAGGGCGGAAAATCAGCGATCTCGACGGTTTGTACCCACACTTGCATCACTTTTACAGCCTGTCGCGCTCGCTACTCGTCCTTTGTTGGAACCATCGGACGTCCCCGTGGGGGCGGCACGTTGGACCGGCACGGGACCCGCATTGGACTAATGTCTTCACCTGATTCACAAAACAGGTTACATCAACAACGTGTCCGTCGGCAACGACTTGCTGGAAACCCCGTTGCCCCGTTGCGTCTGGTAGAGCCTACCTTCGAGGACGCCAGCACGTGGAGGAAGGAGCCGAACCCCCATGGCGAAGGAATGGTCGTGAAACAATTTTCCACGGAAGAGATCAACTTCATTACCTCGCCACCGCCACGACTTTTGCGGTACAGTTATGTAAAGGTTGGACGTAGCATGTTCAGAGCTCGTGATCTGGACCATGATAAGGCGAGTATGCAGCGATACATGCTTGTGAAGTTCAGAGATATCTTTGTTGGACACAAAATGGTTGACGGCATTCGCACTCCCCAATACGAAAACCAGGACTGGTGCGTGCCCCCATCCCGCCCTCACCCTGGCCTAATGGGGACCACATGTTGCCCTCGTTGTATTCGTTCAGTTGAGTTAGGCGATCTCAAATTTTACCCAGAATTATACTGATCAATCAGGTACGCGGAGTTGCTGGATGTCTTCAAGATGTCGATCCACGGCCACGACCCATTCATTTTGGTGAAAGTCAGGTGGTTTCCTCAAGAGGCCGCTGTCGCTGATCCCATCAGCCAGACCGTATTTCTACGTACCGACTTGCCATGGGCCACGAAGGATTCTATTATCCGAGCCGAAGAAATCGAGTCCCAGGTTTGCATCGTGCCAATACCGTGGCTGCCTAAGCGCTTAGCAATCACACCCTTGAACCGCCGCCGACTGCCTATGGGAATCAGAGAGACGCCCGGTATATTGGCGGTGGTTCTGGACCGGACCGTTGACTTTGTTGGTGAAGTTGCTGACGATGAAGATGATCACGCCGCTTGAAGCATGGACCTCGAGCGTACCCACCCTGGACCCGTTCCGGACCCATTGCGGACCCGTACTGGACCTATCGGGGACCTTTTGTATACCCCTATTTTCGATGTATGATAATATTAGTATGCTACCAACCCAACCGTTTCTTACTGACAAATGTGTAACATATGTACAGTGTAAATATTTTTACGGGTCCGTGCGGGGTCCATGCGAGGTCCACGCATCACCTTCCCCGTGCGGTCATTTTGTCACATGCACTTCCTTAATGACCGCATGGACCCGTCGAATAATCGTATGGACCCCCAAAATAACCACACGGACCCGCTGAATAACCGTATGGACCCACACAATAGTCGCATGGACCCGCTTATTACCACCCACATGGACCGGCGGAATAATCGTATGGACCCGCAAGATAAGCATACGGACCCGCTTAATAATTACATGGACTCCACTTAATAAGCGCATGGCCCCGGCGAATAATCGCATGGACTCGATTTCCGCTGAGGCCGCTGTCGCTGACCCAGCAGTCAGACCGTATTTCTGATCGCGCGCCACCCCACGGGTCCATGCGGGGTCCACGTATCGCCTCCCCCGTGTAGTACATCTCGGGTGCGCCACCCACTGGTCCATGCGGGGTCCATGCGAGGTCCACGCATCGCCTTCACCACGCAACCCATGCCGGGTGCGCCACCCCACGGGTCCATGCGAGGTCCACGCATCACCTTCCCCGCGCACCCCATCTCGGGTGCTCCACCCCACGGGTCCATGCGAGGTCCACGCATCGTCTCCCCCGTGCAGTCCATCTCGGGTGCTCCACCCCACGGGTCCATGCGGGGTCCATGCGAGGTCCACGCATCGCATTCACCACGCAACACATGCCGGGTGCGCCACCCCACGGGTCCATGCGAGGTCCACACATCGCCTTCCCCGCGCACCCCATCTCGGGTGCGCCACCCCACGGGTCCATGCGAGGTCCACGCATCGCCTTCCCCGTGCAGTCCATCTTGGGTGCGCCCCCACTGGTCCATGCGGGGTCCATGCGGGGTCCACGCATCGCCTTCACCACGCAACCCATGCTGGGTGCGCCACACCACGGGTCCATGCGAGGTCCACGCATCGCCTTCCCCGCGCAGTTTATCTCGGGTGTGCCACCCTACGGGTCCATGCGGGGCCCATGCTGGGTCCATGCGAGGTCCACGCATCGCCTTCACCACGCACCCCATCTTGGGTGCGCCACTCCCGGGTCCATGCGAGGTCCATGCGAGGTCCACGCATCGCCTCCCCCGTGCAGTCCATCTCGAGTGCTCCACCCATGGGTCCATGCGGGGTCCACGCGGGGTCCACGCGAGGTCCATATATGGTCCGTACGGTTGGGCGCCTATCGGAGGTTTGGTCCGTGCTGGTCCAACCTGGGTCCGAGCGATCATGTTTGGTCCAGGGTCGGTCCGGGGTCGGTCCAGGGTCGGTCCATGCACCACATGCTGCCTTAAAGCATGGCCATACGGGTCCATGCGAGGTCCCCCACGCCAGCGGCGAGGAATCCGTGGTGAGATTTCGATGGACACATGGACCCCACATGGACCGACGAAACACCGCATGGACCCATGGTGAAATGTCGCATGGACCGAGAAATCGGTGGTACCAAGTGTGGGACCCACCCCGGACCGATAGGAACTTTTGGACCAATCTAGTGGTAAAAGCCCGAAGGCTTCATCGACGGGTCCATGTGATCCATTTTTCACGGGTCCATGTGGGGTCCATGTGGTCCATACGGGTCCATATGGGGTCCATGATGGGTCCCTATTGGTCCCGGGACCGCATGGACCCGGCCTTATTTGGTAGGGTGTACGACGTTCTGGCTCTCGTGGTGGAGAAGCACAGCAACGCGTATGTCTGGCTGACTGGCACTGACTCCTCGGCTGACCGAGATGGACGGCGTGCTCTTGTCGACATCATCAAGGGCTCTGTACCGGTGGCGCTGCGGGAATCGCAGCAGGAGGAGCATGCGGCCTTACGTTATCCCGCAAACGTTGACCCGCAGCCGATTTTGGCTAAGGAGCAGCGTTTGGTGCGGGATAACAGGACTTCAGACTGGACTCCTACCGAGGCAACACGAAAATTATCCCTCTACACCCGCCTCGACCCCGTGTTTTACGCGGCGGTGAAGGTCCGCTATCCCATGGCTGCTGACCTGTCCCACGTGTCCCTTGCTTCTCTTCGTTCCTTGGTTGTCGAAATTTATCAGTCTTGGGCGCAGACGGATGGGGGCAAGACGGCTTCTGGTGCGGGCGGAATCTCCGCGCATCTGTCCAGCAGCGAATATGACTCGCTGCTGCAGAAGATTACGGAGCTGAAAGAGCTGGTGCAGCGGCAGCACGGTGAGACCGCTCCGGTGGTGCGGCAGCAGCGGGAGAGGGTTCAGCAGAAGCAGCAACAGCAGAAGTCCCCACATCCGCGGGGTTTCCGTGTAGGCACCCACAAGGCCCCGCCAGTGGGATTCGACCGCGATGAGCAGCGGGCGAAGCCGTTCTGCGGAAAATGCAAAAAGGCGGGCAAAGGTGAGCACTATCACTTTTACCGCGACTGCCCGTTGGGTGGCCGTCAGCACCCGCCCAACTCTGCGGCGGCATTCTGCATCCCTATCGACGAGGAGGATGCGGACGGGGTGCACGCTCTGGCAATGTGTGCGGTGTTCCAGCACGCTGCGGATGATGGGGCGGAAGCCTTCGCACGTGCTGCGGCTGCGTACGGGCCTCCTGCGGTGCTTTCTGCGGGTGCGGTGGGCGGCATTGACGTCTCCGCCTACGGGTTCACCGTGGAGCAACAGCCGACTTCCGAGGGGGACTCCATTCTCCAACGACTCGACGATCTTGCTGCGGAGGTTCACTCCGCAGCCAATCCGCAGGTGCACTACACCCATGCCTCCTTCCCGCCTCCTGCCAACATTGGACAGGAGGCTTCGGCTCTGGTGTGTGAGTCCGCCGCAACGGTGGCCGCACCGGAGGAGCAGGTTCCGGCAGGTGGTGCGGCGGCATCGGCGTCCGCCGTGCCGGCCCCTGCTATGCCTGTCTTCCAGGGGAAGGATGCCGCACCCGAGCTACTGCAATCGGCGAAGTTGACCGCCACGGCGGACACGGACGGTGAATTTGCTGGGTTCGTTCGGACTGTCAACCACGCCGCCGTCCAACCCATTGACCTCACAGGTTACAACACCGACGACTATGAAGACCTTGCCGACGGCACATTCACGGTAAAGCCACGGGCTTCAGACGTCTCGGCAAATCTCTCATCTACACCTGCGACCCAGGCACCTAGCTCTGGTGGTGCTCTGGGTGACTGGCATGCCGGTGCTCCCCGCAGCTACGGCTGTGGAAAGCCTCCGTGGGGATTCCCTGCCCACGCTGGCTTGTGGGGAATGCCTTTTATGCTCTCCTTTATTCTCTTGATTTCTATCATGGGAGTGGGGACCGCCGCCTACACGGCGGCCAATGACGTCGGATCTGTGCAGGTATCGGGTCAGGCTGCTCCGCAGCCTGTGCTGTGCAGGGGGGACTTGTGCATCTACTCTGGTATCTCCGAGCTGGACCCCGTCACACTGGATGCGGTGCTGCACTCCCTGGGTGCTGCGGCAGTGCTACTGCCGCCTGACCCGCTGGAGGGCAGTGCTGCGGGCTGCTGCGGTGATCAATGTGGTGACGGTGCTCCTCTAATCTTTGACCCCGAGTAGTTTTATTCCTGGTTCTGGCAGTGCACCACCTTCTGGTGGTGTGCTGAGATGTGCTTTGACCTCAACATGGTCTTCAATTGGCTTTTACTTTGACTCCTTATATCCGTTAATCTGACTTGCTGGCACCGTGCCTTTCAGTAGTTTAGCAGGACCTGTATGCCTGTATGTTTCTGCACTTGTGCCGGCTAGAGGGTTTCCATTTGTGTATCAGAATTGCACAGTTGGTATAGCAGTTAGGCTTGTCACCCTAGCTCCTGCCCTAACTTATTTGGTATCTCGGACTTGCCTGTCAGTCACCACCCACAGTGCTGGGGTGGTGTGCTGAAATCTGTGTAGGCAGCCCTGACCGGGAGTCCCGGTGCAGGCCCCTATGACAGATTACTAGGTAGCCAACACTGGACCTGTGACTGACCGTAAGCCCGTACTGTGACACACCAAGGTGTCACAGGTAGCTAGGACCGTAGCCGTTCCGACTCTGTCACCGTTCGGGGTATATCTAGCTTAGGGTTTATTTATTATACGAGTTTATCTATATCAGTTTCACAGCACACACTATTATCTGTGAACTTGGATATTCCAGTAGAGTGTCTTTTATGGACCGGGTGATGCCCGGATGC
The DNA here is from genome assembly GCA_001247695.2 of Cymbomonas tetramitiformis. NCBI lineage: Eukaryota > Viridiplantae > Chlorophyta > Pyramimonadophyceae > Pyramimonadales > Pyramimonadaceae > Cymbomonas > Cymbomonas tetramitiformis. The sequence goes on along the minus strand of LGRX02029098.1, from coordinate 4,514 downwards.
CCTGACCCTTCCCTTCATTTGTGTTCAATTGAGCCTTCTCACGGCTCGATTCACCCGAAAGAGCTTTCCGTGATCGACGATGACGACGGCTCCGACAGTTATTCCTTTTCCGGAGACGAGATTCCCTCGGCCCCACCGGCTACACGGTCACGTGTCGGTGTGGCAACATTGCCGAGGGTCTTCTCTCTTGCATCTCTAGCCCTGCCCGCGCTCATGTGTCTTGCATGTGTGTCAGCGGTTCAGGGTTCGGTGGTGCTCGATCGAGCCCCTGAATTCACCGCAGCGGTACATCCCACTGGGGTGACCGCCAACAGTCTGCCAGCCTTGCCGTACTGTTTTACTTTCGGCATTTCTTTTCCATCTTTGGTTTCGGCAGGTTTGAATTCTGATTTTCAATTTTCGGAATTTCTGATTTTGCTCTACGAGTCTTTTCCTGCCTCTGGTTTCTGGTCTTGGCTTCTGGACTATGGTTCTGGCTTCTGGTTCTGGACACTGGTCTCTGGACTCTGGTTCTGGATTATGACTTCTGGACTCTGGTTCTGGTTGAACTTCTTTGACGCTGGCAACTTCTTCAACTCTGGTGAACTCTGCAACTTTGTAGACCACTTTCAAAGTGGCTGAGTATCTGCGAAATTGAGCTGTAGGAACTTTGCTTGCAAGCAGTATCCTAGCAGCAGTTTTAGCAAGGGACCGCCCTGGCTAAAGCACAGGCCTCCCTCTAGCAGTTTCCAGCTCCTAGCTGTTTGTTGTTTCGGAACAATTTGCTTTGTCTGTGCTCCGATCTCTGCCACCTGTAACAGCACTATGTACAGTCACAGGGTGGTGTGCTGGATTCAGTGACCCGTAGGTCATAACTTATCTGACTCCCGTTAGCTGTACCAGTACTCGTACAGTACTAGGTGACAGATCCCTAGGTCACAGGCACCATATATTCGTTTTATCTCTATAATCAGTTTACACTTGTATGAAAGATATTCAGTGACCGTCCCGATATAATACGTTATATTATATCTCACCGAGCCTCGTCAGTTCACCCACCCACCACCTTTGATTACCCCCTCCGGACTTCTATGACTAACCCCCAGAAATTCTGCAAAACTTTTGCAGGTTTTTCTCGCCCCCCTTAGCCCCACGGCGTACCGAAATTATCCCAAGGGACCTACTCGACCCCTGTGCACCGAAATATGGCTATGGGCCCTATGCTACAGTTCGCACGATGCAGCTGAATCATTGCCCCTGGGGTTCCCTCCAGAATTGGAGGGCAAACCGTCATAGAGATAAACGGACCATTTGTGATAAGTTGTGCAGCTCTACATGGCATGGCAATGGCGATGGCAATGATGGCGATGGCAATGGCGATGGCGGTCGGGCGATCGCAATGGCGATGGCAATGGCGATGATGGCGATGGCGATGGCAATGGCGATTGCGATGGTAATGGCAATGGCGATGGCAATGGCAATGGCAATGGCAATGGCAATGGCAATGGCAATGGCAATGGCATCAATGGCGTGGCAACGGCAGTAGGAATGGCAATGGCAATGGCGATGGCGATGGCAATGGCAATGGCCATGGCAATGGCTATGGCAATGGCATGGCATACGGCGTTTTAGGTCCATATTTTACAGTCACATTAAGTATAACATTTCAGATACTGCAGCAGCGGTAGCCGCAAAGGCTGCCTCATGGTCGTCCCCGCGCGCGGCCATCATGAGCCACTGAGGTTGTGACTCTTCATCCCCGGCCAGGCGCCTGGTCTCGGCGTGGACGAGGTGCTGCTTCAGCTGCGTTGCCGTCAAGAATACCTCATCGATCAGCCCCGCGCCTTGGGCCTTGCCCTGACCCATCCCCGGACTACAGCCCGCGAGTGTCACCCGTTGCTGTCCTCCACCATTTGCTCGCGTGTTGAAGGATACGGAACCGTGACCGGCATAATCCAACGTGACCGGGGAGAGACTGCGAAGCCACTTACCCCCCAACACCACGTCCACTTGGATTCCTAGCGGCAAGACTCGCAGAGCCATTCGCTTCTCGCAGTAGTTTACTCCCGCCGCCGTGTGCGCGGTGAACTTGGTGTACGCCACCTCTCCAGCGGTCTTTACAGATCCATCTGCCAGTGCGACCTTCATTGGCGTCCCTGAGCGCACTGTCAAGTCACAGGTGCGGGCACATTCCGCCGAGATGAAGTTGTCCGAGGCGCCTGAGTCCACCAGCACCTTTACTCGATGTCCACGAAGGTAGGCATAGAACACCAGGAGTAAGGGTCCTTCCTCGTCCCGCACCGCTGACAGTGTGTGCGCCAAGAGTGTCCCTGTTCGAGTGTTTGCTTTCCAGCGCACCCCCCCATCCAGTTGAACACGCTTACATTTAAGAGCATCTTCAATTGGGTGAGAACTCAAAGCGGTTGCAGCCTCGTCCACCAAGCAAGGCGTTGCACGCGTGTTCTTCGCCACTACCGTGTTCAGTGGCACTGACGTACGTGGTGGCGTTGGTCGAGACACTGACGTGAGTGGTATCACTATCAGTGGGGCTGACGTGAGTGGTGTCACTGTTGGTGTCGCTGACGTGAGTGGTGTCGCTGCCGGTGGCGCTGACATGCGTTGTGTCGCTGTCGGTGGCGCTAACGTGCGTCGTGTCGCTGTCGGTGGCGCTGACGTGGGTAATGCCACTGTCGGTAGCGCTGACATGTGTAGAGTCGCTGTCTGATCCGCTTTCCAGCTGCTGGAACCCACCGGTTGCATGCTGGGCCGAGCGCGTTGCATGCTGGGCCAGGCGCGTCGCCTGCTCAGCGGGGCATGTTGCATGCTTGGCGGAGCCGGTTGCATGCCCAGGCTGTCTGGTTGCATGCTCAGCCGGGCGTGTCGCATGCTCAGCCGGGCAGGTTGCATGCTTAGCCAGGCTGGTTGCATGCTCAACGAGGCAGGTTGCATGCTGAGACCCACCGGTTGCATGCTGAGCCGGGCGTGTTGCATGCCGGGCGAGGCGTGTTGCATGCTCCGCCGGGCGGGTTGCATGCTCAGCAAGGCATGCTGCATGCTCAGGCGAGCTGGTTGCATGCTCAGCGAGGCAGGTTGCATGCTCAGCTGGGCGTGTTGCATGCTCAGCTGGGCAGGTTGCATGCTGAGACCCATTGGTTGCATGCGCAGGCCGGCTGGTTGCATGCTCAGCTGCATGCTCAGGCGAGCTGGTTGCATGCTCAGCCGGGCGGGTTGCATGCTCAGCTGGGCGTGTTGCATGCTCAGCTGGGCAGGTTGCATGCTGAGACCCACTGGTTGCATGCGCAGGCCGGCTGGTTGCATGCTCAGCAAGGCATGCAGCATGCTCAGGCGAGCCGGTCGCATGCTCAGCCGGACTGGTTGCATGCTGTGACCTGTGAGGCGCTGGTTGCATGTTGGAATCCATTGGTTGCATGCTGAACCAGGCGTGTTGCATGCTGGTCGGGGCGTGTTGCATGCGGGGACAGGCCCGTTGCATGTTCAGCCGGTCGAGTTGCATGCCGGCGTGGGCTGTTAGGTCCTCCCGCCAGTTGCTGGGTCATGTTCAGCTCCTCCTCGGGCAGACTAGGGCAGGATGCAGCACGTTGGTTGCATGCTGGCGGTATGCTGCCCGACCCGCCTGCCAGTTGTTGGGTCATACTCAGCTCCTCCTCGAGGTGATCAGACTCGCCCGCCGGTTGCTGGGTCGTGCTCAGACCCTCCCAAGCAGCAAGACGCGCAGCCTCCCAAGCCGCAAGACGTGCAGCTTCATTCTTCCTCCAGGCTTTCATCCGCTGGTCCCAGGTCGTACGTTTCCTCCCACTCCTCGAAGGCTTCGAACGACGGGTAGGCGTATCCTCCTCCGAGGACTGCTCACGGTGTTGCTGCAACCGGTACTGGCTGCAATGAATCTCCATCTCGGACTCGTCCGTGCTGTGGGTTAGGTCCGAGGGGCTCGATCCTAGAGTTGCCGCAAGAACTGTCTCGTCTGGTTTGAGAGGAGCAGGGTTGAGAGGTGGGTGTGCTCGTCGAACACGTCCGAACACAGCATGCACAATCGCCTTGCCGCACTGTCTGACCCGCTGGACTGCCGTGGTCCATGTGGAGGCCGTCTTGAGCGCATGGGAGTCAAAGGGGGTGTCCTGCGCTCGTTGTGCCCGCCGACGTCGCCACAAGCGATAGGCTTGCTGTATTGATATCGCCGCCGACGCTTGACGCCGTCGAAGGCGACGGAGCCCAGTCGTCTCCCAAGGTCGGCCTTCTTGAGGTACATTAGTCTTCGGCCCGTATTCTTGCTCCACAGCCCGACGCTGCTCGCGTGGGCTCAACTCTGCCCAGGCCAAGCCCAATGTGCCGCCCATGCGACCACGCAAGCGGGCAAGTATAAGCTCGTCCAACTCGTACTTCCGTTGGCGACGGCTGAAGGGTGTAGTCGTGGGACGTCGTGTAGCATGGCGACGACTGCGCTCAGCCATCTTGTGTGCCTCTGCCGGGGACTTCTTCTTGAGGGTCATGCGTAGTTGTCGTAGTAGGACACTTTC